>VZSV01000085.1:3032523-3051814 GCA_013398735.1 Nothocercus julius
TCTGTAGTGGGAGTCATTGATTGTTTTCACAGAGAAAAAAAAATAATCTTGCTAATTTGCCAAAATGGTAAAATAATCCTGGAATATTTCTCTAAATGTAAAGAGTAGAGCTGGGTCCTCTAAAAATGGAAGATCTTGGCAGACTGCAATGTTTTGACATTTTTCACAGTGAGGAAGAGATGTTCCCTGTGAGCTGATATGAATGTGTTTGAGAGAACATAGGAATATCCATGCCAGTAAAACTGGACACGCTCCTTCTGAAGAGCAGCAATTCAGAGCGCCTCAGCAGTCCCTCAGATACCCTGCGTTAATGCAGCAATAGGGCTCCAGATGGCAGAAATGGCCCAGGTGAAATAAAAGGTGCGTTGTCACTGCGATGGCTTGCCCAAAGCTACTCCGTAGCATAGAGCTAGCCTGCTCCCTGTGCCCTTCCTCTTAATGCTGCTGCTGCTGGGTTTGGAGATAGGGCAAGGTCTTTCAGATGCTCTCAGTATACTATCATTTTGTACAGACATTGAGCGATAAATAATGAGTTTCCAAAATGTATGCTATAAAATTACATTGCCTAAATCATTTTTAAAAGAAAGCTTTCGGCATATATCTGAATGTCTGAGGAGTTCATGGATAGAGGAAGAATAAAAACAGAATAAGAGAGTATCAGAAGGACCCTGGATTTCCAGCTACAGTCACAACATTGATTCCTGAGCAACCCTGAATTAGAGCCAAAAAGGATTACGATGTTGCATGAGAAAGAGGAAGATGGTAAATAAAAGATCAAAAGAGAAGATTCCTGTAGATAAAAAAGATAACATTTGATTTTCTGCTCAGGAATATGCCCTGGGAACCCTACACTTTACAAGTACAGTTTGTACTGGCATTGGCAAAGGGCAATGGGAAAATTCAATCAAGACTTCTCTCAACCACATAAACAAACTTCTCTCAAGGCATGATATCACAGCTGATGGGAATCTTCATTGCTAGGATTTCATTCTGCTTTAGGAGTGTGGTGAGCATTAATTTTAGACTTGGCATCTTGAAAAACCCTAGGGCAAAAAATGAAAACAAAATATCAAAATTTTCTGCTGTTCATCAAAGATCTGAAGGCAGTGTTTCCCGCAAAGAACACAAGGTATTTCAGCATCTTTCCTGAAAAGCAGCATAGAGAGAAAGAGAGATATGGCATGCCAATCCACCTGGCAATGATGTGATTTGGCAGTTTATCTTCTGAAGGATCAGATGCTTTTGTTTGTTGTCATGTGCATCAAATGTGGTTGAACCAAGGGGGCCATTGAGATGACAGCATGTCATCCATTCCTTCCAGTGGCTTTGCTTCTTTGTGGCTGAGATAAATCCTGCCACTAAACCAATCTGTGACTGAAGTGCTTGAATCTACTTCCACAGCAAGAATAAATCAGAGCTCATGATTCATATAAAGACAGAGTATTTCAGTAAGGGAGTAGATAGTCCACCTTTGTTTTTAGTCCCTTACAATGCAGAGGGAGGACAAAGGGAGGCAGAAAGGGCTAAATTCATTATTGCCTCACCTTTTTAGCCTAAAAGAAGATCTCTCAAAATCTTGCTTCACTGAATTGCCTTTCCATGCTGAATACAACTCTGCTTAGCCATTTTGCAAGGTGCTGGGAAAAGGTTAAGAACAGGAGTTAGATAAGGACGGGGGGGAATCAAATATTTTATGCCCTCCCAATTCCATTGTTCATCATTAATCCTAGACAGTTCTTTCCTAATGGCTTTTCCACAGGATTAATTGCTTTCATCGTTAATTACACACAGGAACCAAATGACTGTTCTTCTTGATATTCAGGTCTGACTGAAAGCAGTTCACAACTGCAGCTTTTTATACCCTGGTAGAAGTTGTCCTTTGAGGCAAACCACATAATTCATCTATAAATGGTGTGTATGAATGTATGAAGTGCCTGAAGACCTGGTCTGAAGAAAGGAGAAATGTGAGCCCTGGAACACTCTGCTTCAGCAGCCATTTCTGCAGACCTTAGGCTCTCATCCTGCTGTGAAACAGCAGCAGATACTTAGGACTCTGTCATTTGTTTGCATAAAAAGTTGTCCTCACTAAAGGTTCACCCCTAAAAATTAGCCTCTATTTTAAATGCTTTGACAGTAATGACATTAAAATTACATGACTCATGTTACAATATTTAGAAACTTACTACACTAATGGAGGATACTCACCATTTCTTTGAGATAAGTTTTCAGTGGGAGCTGCGGGGGCAGAATATGTTGGAATGATATCAAAATCTGAAGAGATCATAAGATATTGTTAATAACTTCTTCATGCTTCATCTCAACAACTATTTTCAAAGCATGAGAAATTGTGATAGTAGTTCAAATTAAATCGGTTTTATTATGCCTGCCCACGTGCTTTCCTTCAGGGAACCTTAGTGTTGCCTGAACTAAAGAAAAGACAATTTATTAATATAATTTTCTTTAGATGAGTATTGAGTTAAAAATAGCTACTCTGTAACAAGATGACAGACAGTGTCACTAAGATTTGCCCCATTACTCATTAAGCATGAAGTCCTGACTGAGTAGGAAGGATTTGTGAAAAACTAAATGCTCTTAAAATACAAAAGAAGCTAGACTCAGATTTTGTTGACTTTTTTTGTGTAGTTTGTCTTTGTCCGGCTACCTACACACATTACATTTAAATATATATGGTGGCAGAGAAACTTAGAAGCATTACAAAACTCATTTCATTTTTATTCACCATTTATTAAAATAATTAGATTTTATATAAATTATCCAACTCATGCTTATGTTCAGATGACGGTTATTTTTATTAGGTAGGAGTATATCCTTGAGTCACACTCATACCATTTATTATAGATTAAAATAGATTTAATTTCTTTCCATAAAACAGGAATGGATGGATATTTTTATTATGGGAGAGACAGTCCTTTTCTGTACTCTCCTTGAAGCATTTTTTAATTTGTACCCTAAAAATAACTCAGAAAATATATTATACATTTCTTTTTATTTTTTTTTTTTTTCAATGATGTTAGAACATCCAAATTTACCCATCCAAGGATGATATTTTCTCAGTCTCATTTTTGGTGAAGCTCAACAAAAAATGAGGTCATGTAACTCAAAACCTAACCTAGGCATGGGATCCAGCCACGCACAGAACATTCACCACACAGTGACGCCAACATAAATGGAGTGGTTACTGACGAAGGAGAAAAAGGTTTTAGCAAGAGGCTTTGTGCATTGCTCTTGACTGTTTCCCTTTCTTCTGTCAACTGCTGCTTGCTGAACAGTAACAGGGTGCAGCTCTACAAAGAAAGTCCCAGTCTTGGTTGGCG
This sequence comes from Nothocercus julius, assembly GCA_013398735.1. NCBI lineage: Eukaryota > Metazoa > Chordata > Aves > Tinamiformes > Tinamidae > Nothocercus > Nothocercus julius. Next base: position 3,035,859 of record VZSV01000085.1, read on the forward strand.
GTACAGATATAACACAATAAGACTCCTTGTCCTGTATGAAGCAATGGATTGCAAAAATATCAACTATGTAGCCAATGAAATGGAAATACTTTAACAGCCAGTGTATCAGGTACTCGTGTGCAGGACACAGTCTGCTTAGGGCAGATGCCTGTCCTGCTGAGGTGAAATGGTCCTACAGTATAACACAGTGTTGGAGGGATGCAGGTCTCCTGAAGATTTCCAAAGGGAGATAATCCAAAGGGATTATCCAACGGATGCAGATGGACATCATAGTCCATATGAGAGATGACAGGAAAACATTGGGGATGAAGTGAACTGAATCTACTAGGGAAAGGATGATAATGATATTTTTTGTTGTGACTTTGCCAGAAGTCTGCATTGTATAAAGGCAGAGATATCTTTGAAGCTATTGCAGAAATGCATGCATTCAAGAATTATATAATCTGGAAGACTTTTATTTCCTATATAAAAATAAGAAAACCGAAGAAACTAATATAGGGAGAACATAGATGTGGCCTAGTGTAATCTCGAACACGCTGTTTCATAAAATAGTTTAACAGTACTGATACTGGTTTGGGGTTTATTCTATTAATTAATTTCAGTGACTGATGAGGACATTATATATGGACTAGTTTCAAAATATAACTTTGGGATCATGTGATGACAAGTTGATTCAGTTTAAATTAAAATGAACCAAAGCTAAACCAAATATAGGACTGTAATATGGCTTGGGATTTATAAAGGGAATGCTTCAATAAAGTAAGTGTAGAAAAATCAGCAGGATTCAGAGGATGGGTAGACTGAGATGAGAAATAGGGAGGCCATCTTACGAGAGAAGAGCCTCTATCTTAGTATAAAGGTTGCACTAGGAAGTGATATGACTAATGCTTGTAGACCACCAGATAAAAGCAAGAGAAGGAAAAGAACTGATTAAACTGAAAAGTTGAAACGATGCAGGATCAAGGGATATGAACTAACCCTCAGGAGATTAGATTTAGACCAAAAACTAGATTTCTTTATATGATAGTACAATCTAGTTCTGGGGTAATTTACAATAGGAAGAGTAGGAAGCAAGCGTAATTTTTATGATGGAGGTTAGTACATTTTTGAAAGGACTCTTTATCACAGTATCAGCATTTGGGGACTGCAAAGACACTTTCCAACCGTTTTTTTTTTTTTTTTTCTTTTTTTTCTGAGCTTCCAGGAGACTATCCTTTATGTTCAATGAAGCCAGAAAACAAGTTCTGACATACCGAGCAATCTTGAAGATGTGACCTTTTAACTTAGGGTAAGGCTATATAGTGTCTTCAAGACAGGCACATCTTGAACCTACCTGCATCCAAAAATAGCTTTTTACTAGCCAGTTCTGAGTCAAAAAAAACAAGTAGATGCTAAAAATGTTATAGATTGACTGTTGTCCAATGCAATGGGAATGTTGCCAGAAAATGTGACAAAAGACTACATACTAACAGGACAAGAAATGGTAGGTTTAAATTTTGACTGCCAAAGATGAATTGATTCATACAGCTTTAGAAATACTTTTGTAGATGATTCTGAGGGAGAAAATAGTGAAAATAATATCAGATTTAACAGAAAAGGCTGCATGAATTTGCATTAGAACAAGAATTAATCCACTGTTGTTACTACACTGAGAACTTCCTCAGCTCTTGCAGCTGGAACATTCTTAAAATTAAAGGAGCAAAGTAGATTAAATAAATAAAAAACATACCACAGCAAGACATGACTGTAAATAAAATCTCATGAATCACACAACATGTTTTGTCATAATGTACTTCATACTATTTGCCCTGTTTACACATAATGCAGTACTAGGAAAAATGAGATAAGAAGTTGTTCCATGTGGGAAATTTAAGTTATTTTGATCTTGTGGGATTCTGAAAGCACAGTTGACTGGGCTTTCTTATTTGAATGTCTAGTAGAACATCTAAGCATGCCAGGAATATTCTTTTCTGTTGAACAATGTTTTTTTTCTGAAACCTTTGGTGTTGTGAGTTACCATAAAAACAGTATGCCATGTTCTGACTTCTACACATTTGTGAAGTATTACAATACACATGGGAAGTCTAACAAAGATTGTTAACAGGTAATAAAAATAAGAGACGTCCTGTCTTTCCTGAGTGCTCCTGGTTAAGATCTGTTGCTGGCTATGAAATTGAACTGTTCCGCAAGTCTAACATTACTAATTGTAGACTAAACTGTACTATATTTTACAGTGTGATCTTAGAAGTTCTTCTAAGAAGTGACAAATTTACAAGCAAAATGTATTTTTTTTAAGATATTGTAAACTTTTCATACACTTTAACATGCGAGATGAATCTGTTAAAAATGCATGACGTTGTTATTATTCAAAGAAATAGGAAAAAATGTTCCTGTGATACCTAGCCATAAAGGCTGTAGCATCTGGCTATTACCCATGTAGTTTTGGATACAAAACATAGAATGATTCAGAAATATGGAAGGAAAAACAAATTCTTTCATTCAAGGGAAGAATTCAGAATTAGATGAATTTCTGAGTAATGCAACTAGACTGATGTTGAAACACATCACAAATGCTCTTATAAAGGTGTGGACCCATTACCTTTTTTTTTAACTTTCTGTAGATGATCAGTTGCAATCTTCCTCATTTTTTTTTTGCCCCGGTAGATCTCCAGAAATAGTTTTGCCCTTCCCCAGACCCATTCTGGCACCAGCATCTTTTGCTCCTGATGGCTCCTCAAAGGGATCCACGCTTGGTCCATCACTGCCATGTGGGGGCTGCCAATGGGTCCTGCCAGCAGTCCCAGCTTTGCTGCTGCCCTTGGCCCCTTGGGGCTGCGACTGCAGGCAAGGGCATGACCTGCACTGGTCTGTACTCCCCTGAAGGAAATTCGGTTAAAAAACAGAAATAAGTCCACTCAGCTGGAAAAATTATTCCTTTTTTGTCATCACATTTTGAAATGTGGAGCAAGTGGACAACATCAGAAGAGCGAATGATAGTGATCAGGTATCCAGGAATGGAGGAAAGATTAAGATCATGGTTTTGCAAGGAAGAAGGGGTAAGAGACTGAAGAACCTCGCTAAGGGTAATAGTACTGGAATGCTGTATTTAGTCATTTGGAGAGACTGTGTTTGCACGCTAGTTTTTAAGTACCGTGGTCTGCCACTGGGTTACACCCATATACATACCCATACCGATACATATGGGCATAAAAACTTTCACCATCTGAAGACTGAGATACTTTACAATATGCTCACAGAACATGTTGGTTTAATTAAAAATTTCTCTTGATAAAGGATGTGTCATATGTTCTACAAGGAAAGTCCTTAAGATTAATTCACCTTTGGGAGTTCTAGCTGTGCAAGGTAAGCTCACATAAAACATCTGAAACATGAAAGATATGGATTTAATCAATTTAAAAAAAAATAAAGAAAAAATCTATCAGAAAGATAAGCTCTTGTCTTTGAGTCTGGTTTCTTAAGCCTTTTCCACTGGCTTTCTTGACAACACAGAGCTTTTACCCATTCCCTCATACTTGGCAGCATTAGACAAGTTTAGTTTCTTTGCTCTGATCACCCAAGCAAAGTATTTGTACATATTTGCATATGCAAATTTTAAATTTGGGTTCTCATATCTCAGACTGATCCACCCCTGGAGGCTTCCTAAGGCAAACATGCCTTCTCCTTGTCTTTACAGAAAGCTTTGATACTAATTTCAGAAATGTGTTGCATAAAAGACCTAATTTCAGTGCATAAGCTAAAAGATGAAGGACCTAATTAAGTGGGTTAAATCCTACTAGTATTTTTTTTGTCTGTTGGCGTATAAGCTAAAGGAAATAGTTCTCTATCATTTACAGGGATGGACAGCATAACTTGTGCTGTACATGCGGGACAGAAGAAGCAGCACTTGGAAACTTGCCAGAGATAAAGTTGAAATCTTTTGATCAAGAATGACCACAGTCCTTATGAAAATGAGTACATTACCTTATTTTGTTGGATGACTAAAAGTGGATGGGAGTTTGAATGTGGAAACCATTATGGAAGAGTTCCCTGTATCTTTTATCATCATGTCAAAAAAAAAAAAAAAAAAAAAAGCATTCTTCTTTCTCTTTCCCTCCTCAATAAAGAATTATTTTGCCCTTGATAGCTCTCATTTCCTCCCAATGGACCCTAGGAGAAATCACAACCAGAAGATGACACCAACGGGTGAGTGCAATTGCAGGTTTCCCTGTGCTTTTTCCCTTTAGATCCATCACATATGATCTTTGCTTTAGTTCTTCATGCTAAACGCTTCAGGATCAAAGATAGATGGCAGCCCTGTGACCCACACTGACAGAAGAGCTGAAACTTTGGGCCAGGACATTAGGAGCTGCAGCTTTTGAATCCCTTTTCCTCTCCATGGTTTCTTCTACTTGATCAAGAATAAGTTAGAAACCTTCTCCCACCTAGGCTGAAGAAAGAGTCTCTATTTTAAAGGAATTGTTAAATAAAGACATATTCCAGGTCCATATGACTTTTGAGGAGTCTTTTTTTTTCTGAAATTCCTTATTATTGTGGCCCACTGATGTGCATTCAGTGCACTAATGACAGCTTGGTGTTGGTTAATTCATCAGAGGCACTGAGGAAATGTTGGAATATGATTAGCTCTGTTCCCCCTTTCTATTTTAAATCACCACTAATATAATCATAAAGGAATGGGAACAATCTGGGATCTTGGAGTACAGAGTTCTTGTATGAGATAGTTTCTCAACATGGTTTCCTTGACCTATGAATGGGAACACATTTTGAGTTATATTAGCTCTAATAATTGGTCTGTTTTCAGCTGTACACATATTTCAGTGACTTCTAAAACAAGCAGTGAACCCTAGAAACACTTTAATCTTATACCGCTCTCTAAAGTAAAACTGTTAGTTGCTAGTATACATTACATCCCTTTTTTCTTCAAATTCCTATTTACCTATGTCACTTGCAGTTTTCTCAGACTGTTTTGGGGGAAGGAAGTGACCTATCTTTTTGACATCTTTGAGAAATGCAGCAGATATATTTGAGATGTTTGGTACTGTTTTGACTTCTGTTGCTACTGAAAAAAGAGATCAGTTAATGAGATTGAGAAATATAACCTCAGGATACAATCCAGGAGGATGCACTGGCTGGGTTTTTGCAGTCGAAAGGAGTTTTCTGTCTGATGCACTGTGTGGAAGGGCATTGCCAAATAGCAACACAGAGTATTCATGGTATTCTGTGGAAAACTGCCAAAGAACACAAGTCTGTGGATTCCCCTATATTTGATGTTATGCTGACATTTCCCACAACAGAATTTCTAGAACTGAAATCTTAAGCATAAAAATGTAGGGGTGGATACTAGTCCAGGATTTCATTTTGGTCTTTTAGGTGCAAATCAGCTACAATTCAGTAGCTAATTCAAATTCAAATAAAAACTTTGAATTTGAATAAAAGTGGAAAAAAAAAAAAGAGAAAAACTTCCTTTATCTGTGAGTAAATGTGCATGAGTGTGTATAAATATATGTATGTATACACAAAAATTATACTGTTCACAGTATTTTTAAGGAAGAAGACTGCTTATTTTTCTTTTTGCTTTTGTTTTCCCAGCTCAAAACTCGGCTATGGTCATGCATCTTCAGTTACTCACCCATAATATAAATCTAAGTTAAAATGTGAATCAAAGTTAAAAATGAGGTCTCCTATTTTTTTTTTTTTTCACTGCCTTCCAGTGGACAAAAAGTACCATTTTTGTTACTTTTGCACATTCACAGGAAATAGATCATGGATTAAAAAAAAGATGACTTGGACCATCCCACATGGTGATTGATACTTGTGACCACCTGTAAGAAGAAAACCATAAAACCTACCCAAACTTTCAGCTTCTTAATCTGTTACAATAGTAGGATAAAAGCAATCAAAGTACTTACTGGACTAACGATATGAAAAAAAAAAACCACAGAATCTTGAAAAGACTTATAAAAGTGGCAAAAATAAGGAACCCTAAAACTCTGTTCCTAAATCCCGCTTTACTGTTTTGGTCACACAAAACCAAAGCAGATGTCACACAGAGCATGCGGTGATCGGCTGGGCTTGCTGCGGGTTGTCGCACCGTGTGTCTTGGGCCCAGGGCGCCCTGGAGCGCGCGCAGCCCCTGATGCTGCGGCGTGGGAGTGCTGAGCACAGGGCAGCGCCAGGCGGGTCGCGAAGGAAAGGCAGCATGAAAGCAGGGGAGGATTGTGCAGAGGATGAAATGCAAGCATAACTGAAAACAGGGTGCTGTGAGGAGTACAGTAATTCTGATTAATTTGTTTTATAGTCATCATGAAAGGAACCATAAGCTGCAAACATTAAATCATGTGTTGCAACTTTTTGCAGAGGCAGTTGCTACGAGACGTAAACAGTAGGCCTTTATAACCAACAAACATCCCTCATTTGCTTCAGCTTGGTAGTTGTAAAAACATTCTTATTCAAGGTATTTAACAGTTTAACAAGAACACTTTTGTCATCACCAATACTAAAGCCGTAAACTTAGGAATGTCTTTATTTTTGTACTACTTCAGAAACTAATAACTGGTGAAGTTTATGGTGTAAGTCTCTGGCTCTCCCCTCCCCCCTCCCTCTCCCTCTCCCTCTCTTTTTCTCCCTTTCAGTATTTCCTGAACAGCTGAAGCTTTTCTACTTTTATTATAGCTTAACTTTAGGAAGAAACTCCACCTCCTTCAGTATTTTAACTGAATAATCTTGCAAGGATAATATGCTATGAAAATGAAGGACAGGAGGTATCTTATTTCTTCTCTATCCTTATATTATTTTGTTCAGTATTTGAACAAATAATCTTTTTAAAAGAATTTAGAATAATCTGTGCTCATGATTTCCATGACAGCTAGGCAGTGACTCAGCAGAAAACCTGAGGCAGGTTAAACGGGTCAAGTTATTAGAGGCTCAGTGCCTTCCACAAGTAAGTGATCAATTGGTGTCCAAAACTGAGCACATCATAGAAATGTCATATCCCCAAAACCCAGTTAGTAACTTATTGCTCCAGAGAGCAATAAATATGGGTCACACAAAGAAAAGGGTCAGTGGACATGACCTAAACCTTTAGGCATCCTGGGCAGGGTATATAGAATTGAGAAGGTAGCAGAAGTCCAGTTGTGCCCATTCCATAAGAATAGTTTGAAAAAAAAAAAAAGGACACACGCAACCCCCCCCTGCATTTTTCAAGAATGAAGGCATTCAGAATAACAGTACTAATGCAGGAATGCCACTAAGAGCAGAATATGGGTCACAGCTCCAAGTGATCTTGCTGCTTTTTCCTCATAAAAAAAAAAAAATCTTATTGTTACGGGCTTTCTCCATCTCCAAGCTTACAGTCTAGTTTTTTTGAACAGCTATAAGCTCAACCTTGTTATAGTCAATGAAAAAACATAGCTGATCATAGGAGTCAGCGTTTCACTTTGCATTTGTGAATGATTATCTCAGATGCAGTTTGTGACAATTAGCTCAGCTATTGCATACATGGCACAAAAGAAAAAAAGCAATGGGATGGAAACATTAAGCAGACAAAACAGGAAAAGAATTCAATAGAAGTGTGAATGACCATTTTTTGTTTTTCAGAAGCCCAAATCATATTCAACACCAGACCACTGTCTGAGTCTGCTCTTTATAAGAGGATGTTGACTAAGAAATTTGCAGCTGTGGAGAAATCTTCAAAAGAGCATTTCCTTTCATTCCTAGCTCTTTTTTCAGTGCATGAAAGTGATGGCTGTATATCTTTAAGCAAGGGAAAATCAGTCAAGGGAAAAGTGTGTGGTCTTTTTCAGAGTACTAAAGCAAGAAAATCTGGTGTTGGAAACTGTAATTTATTGAAGTCTGATCTTTCTGGTTTTACAGACCTGAAGTACAACTATCTATCCTCATATCACTATGGGGCCATCTAAAGCAAGGTTCTACAAAAAATGATTATTTTTTATTCAAAAGCTGACATGAAAATTTCCATGGTTCAATGTCATGTTTTCCTGAGCTTCCACAATTTGCCAAAGAGTGTGTCATTTTTTAACTTTGATCTGATCTGCAGTCAAAAAATCTCAGTACGCTATTTTGATTCATAAATGCAGGGAACAACCTCAAAGACAATGTGGCTCCTTGAATGAGTTCTACACAGTGAAATTTATTTTGGAAACTTGCTGTGACTGCTTATTGCCTTTAGGATCTATATAGATCCATCAGTAATACCACTAATATACCAATTCTTTTTCTTTATAAAGGGCCTTCATGGGAACAAAGAGCAACTGTTAATACTGTTGGTTGAAACTCTTTGTCTGACAAAAATCAATCAATATCCCTTTTTATTTCTCTTTTATAAGCATCTCTTTGTGAAGTTAGTTCTCGACTCAAACCCAGAACCACAACAAGAAAATGAAGGGAAGCACTCCTTCAAATCAGGCTCAAATCATATCCTTCCCTCATTTCATTTTGCCTATTATTCTCAGAGATCTCAATAGTGGCACACTACCATAATATTTAGCCTTTATAAATCAGTAACACTGCAAGGTATTTGTGCAGTTTTCCTATCCATATTATCTGGAATGCAAGGAATTTCTCTCTGTGCAGATGTCAGCAGGGCATACAGAAACACTGTAAACATCTTCACTGAGATCCTCTCTGCAATGTTCAGTCCTAATTTTAGGCATGCAGCAATCCTCTCCCACCTGCTTGTTCATATCCACAGCTTTTGCCAGAAGGAGAGAAAATGCATATACAATCAGAGTGAGCTTTTAAACAATTTCCTTCTTTAAAATTGTCAGATTCTGTAAACTGCTCACTTGTGCATGAGATATTCAGGAATTCAAACTTGTCTGCATTTACTTTGCATCTGTATTTCTCCAGGACTTGCTTGGCTCTGCTTCTCAACAACTTTCCCAGAAGTGTCATCAATATACCCCTGAGAGTTATTCCTCCTGAGAGTTCATGGAAATGGGATACTCTTCCTTCTTGGCCTCTATCCGTAAACATTCATTTAAATCTGTCCAAGTACACTTCATATAATTTCTCCAGGTTTAGGATAAGCCAGTGAAATTCCTTTTTACTCCAAAATAGAAAGCCAGCAAAAGGATGCCTCAATCAAGCTTTGGGGTACAGGTGAAAGATATATTAAGCACATTGTTTCTTTTCTGAAATCTAAATCTCAATTTCAGAGATAATCTTGATTCACACTCATGATTCTGTACCTACAGGAAGGACAGATCCTAGACTTGATATCCATCCTACAGATTTGTAAGCAGAATTTTGTCATTAAAAATTCACTGGCTACCAAGAAGCTGAACATTGTTAAATGTTTAAATATCTCAGGTCCTCTGATAATCAAAAAACAACACCAATTTTAAGATCAACATCTATACAGATCATTAAGAATACAAGGTGTAGTTGGAAGCCATTGAGTATATTTTGCGAAGAATTTGAAAAATATTTAAACTATGCACTTTAAATAAGGTAGTCTCTCTCTAAAACTTTCTGTCTGTAGGAAGACAGAAAGGAATCTTTTTATGAAAACACAGGCATCTGGTTAAGCTTGTCCTATGGATACACTTAATGCCAGAAACAGACAGATGGGGGATGAGTGCAAGATGTCTTTATTTTTAAATACAGGTCAGAGAAATATTTTAATCACTCCTCTGAATTCCTACCAGCCTTTTTTTCTGCCAGATACATGCATTTCTTTATTGCACACCAAGCTGCAGGAGATATTTCTGTTGCGTAACTCTCTGCAGCTAGAAGAAAACATAAAGAAATAATACCTTTGATGTTCCCTTAGATGTTCCTCTGTCCAGCCCAGAAATATTCTTTTACAGCCTAAAAGACATATGGCTGCAATAGCAGGCACTCTTTGAAACTCCACTTGTATGGATTTCATCTCACTGGTGACCACTTAGACAATTTGTGAAGCCGCTGTATAATCTCCATTTGTGGACATTGAAAGTCACCATATAGTCTCCATTGCAGAGAAAGGAGACTGCAGCAGTCAGGAAACCAGCTGGCACATCCAGCTTCACTTTTGTGACAGATGCCTTGTGTGATCTTGAGAAACGCATCCCAAGCTTCTGCACTGACTTCAGAAGGGTTTGCTCCAGGTGCTGTGGTGGTAGCCACGTCTGTTTTGAAGAGAGACCTCCAAGACTTGGTTAAGAAAGGTCATGGGATTCACGCACACCTCCTCACTTGGCTAGTGATTATTCTGGTCTACTGATGCTCTTCCATTCCTTTTGTTGTTTTCCTGTTTACCCTTGCTGACCTCTCTGGATATAGCTACCCTACAACTACTAGTGTGATCAAAGCTTGGGCACATACACATGCAGGGAGCCAGCATCACGGTCCCCCCGCAAAGATGCTCAGCAAACAGCAGACATCCAGGTGTCTACTCAGGCAAACCACTTGCCAGCGCTGAACTCAGTAGTGTCACGGCCACGGTGTTGACCAGTGATAGGACAAGAGGCAGTAAGCAAACTGAAACACAGAAGGTCTGTCTGCACATGAGGAAAAGCTTGTTTACTGTAACAGAGCACTGGAACAGGCTGGCCACGGAGGCTGTGGAGTCTCCATCCTTGGAGATACTCAAAAGTCATCTGGGTGCAGTCCTGAGCAACATGCTCTAGGTGACCCTGCTTGAGCAGGGGAGTTGGACTAGATGATCTCCAGAATTACCTTCCAGCCTCAACTCTTCTGTGAGGAGGAATTAGAAGTTTGCAGGGCCTTAGCTACATGATGCACTCCGAGTATCTTCTGGAGTGAAAAAGTCTCTCCTGCTGATACAGCCATCCACCAGATACCCAACAAAAGAAAGCAGCTGGAGCTTAGAGTTGCTATGATTTTTTCACGAAACACCATACACACTGTCAGGAGTCATATCCGTATCTTAGAAAGTGGAAATCTCTTCTGCTTTCATCCATGCCCTCTAGATAGCACAGCCCAAGTGCCTATTTTAGCACTATTCCCAATATAGATGATTTTGATACTTTACATTTCTGAAAGACTGAATAAAGCAAACTAATAGTATACACACACATCATGCTGAGAACCTTACAGATAGGAAGCCTCTTAGTGCCTTTTAAGAAACAGACAGACACATATAAATTTTCAGTAGTTTTATTGAAAAATGCCTCTTTCATTTCAGAAATAAATAATATAAGGCAGTGAAATTCACAATTTGCAGTTACAATATAAAAGCAGCAATTCTATATTCCATAGTCTTGCAAACAATTTCCAACTGCTTTTGGTAACTAATAAACATTGTATTCTGAAAAAAAAAGAATCCATACTAAATATACAACACAAACATGCAATTCCATCTCTACAGGATTGACTGCAATTTGGTATAAATGTTAATGTGTCTAAAAACAAGGAGATTTAAGGCATTATTAAACGGTATCCAGTTGATACAATGATGTCAGCTACTTCGCTTAATGTTTGTGGTTGTAAAAGGAGATGTATAAGAGCAGTATATGCTCTGCAAAGTGTAACTAAGAATAGAAGAAAATGACAATGATACTGGAAGGAGAGAGATTTTTGGTTTCTTATTTAACTAGATAATGCAGACCCATGATCTGACTGAACTGCAAACATGCATTTGAAAAAGAACAAAAAAGTAGAGCTAAAGCAAACAGTCCTTAAAAACCTGCAGTAGCTCTGTGGTTACTTTTGTTTTGGTTTTTTGGTTTTCTTTTTTTGTTTTTTTTTTTGTTTGTTTGTTTTTGGGTTTTTTTTGTTAGTTTGTTTTTTACATTATTTTAATGAAAATGCAGCATTAGGATAACTGAATTCACATATTAACTTGTAGGCAGCCACTCTAAGCAGAAGTATTTTACAGGCATTTCCAGAGCAGTATGAAATGTCTAGTTACATACATTGCTATTCCCACATAAGGAAGATACTCCTACAAAACAGGGGGGACATGTCTGATTCAAAAAAAAAAAAACAAAAAAAAAAAAAAAAGAGAAGCTATATTGCAAAAAAAAATGATGCATTCTCCCCATGTGTATCTGCCTATGCAAGCATAGCAAAAACAAAAACCAGCAACCAAAAAAACCAAAACAAGGCACAGATCTTTTACTGTTTTGTTTTTGCATTTCTTGACAGCGACCTTTTCCAGCGCATGTGTTCAGGGTATTCTGGTGAATGCATTTCAACTCCATAGTCCTCATACTCGTCCTCTCTCCTTTCTGACTCCATAGGTACTATGAAGGGTTCACCTTCAGGCTGATAGGGTCCACTTTCAGGCACGTATGATTCTGGTTGAAAATAGTTTGTCCGATTGAACGTTATAATTATTGCATGTCTTTGAAACCACAAACACAATGAAAGTTAGTTCGTCTATGCAATGTTAGTCCAATCTTATATCCCTATAATAAATATATAAATTAATAATTCACTGGGTTCTTCTTCAATTTTGTTCATGAATGGTTTCTAGCAGTAAAATAATAAAAAGATAAAAAGTCATTTTGAATGGTTTTGTACTTATAATACACAAAATATTGCAGAATGAATCTTAACGTATGCAAAGGACCAACTATTGCAAAAAAAAAAAGTTAATCAATTAAAAATATTATTTTACAGTTACTCCAGGAAGTACTGGACTTCATCTATGTAACCAAGAAATCAACAGAGTATAAGGAACAGGTGGAGTTTGTCATTTACTAATTTTCTCTGAGAATGGGAAAATAAATGTACATGTAACTATCACCAGTGGCAATATACAGTACATATCACTTTCTGGTGCTGTTCCTCGTAACAAACCGAGTTACAGCTGGTGCTTCAGGAACACCAAAAACTACAGCAAAACAGAAAAAAAAAATAATTATAAAACTTTTGTATTTATATCTGCAGTTACAGAATCCAACAAGATTACATATACAAAAAAAAGGCACAAGCCCCAAATCAGGCATGTTGGTAACAAGCAACAGACAGGTAGGTTTCATAAGTCAAAGATGTTATTCTGGCATATAGCAAGCAGCAGCAGGCTTTTATGCAGAAGCATCACGTAGAGTTGTTAACAGATTTTAGTGGATACGATCCCATACAAATCATTTACAAGCCACAATTAGTTTACTATTTACATAAGTCATTTCTCATTTACCAGGTTAAATCTGTCTCTTCTAATGGCATTACCTTTGCTGGTTAGTAGTTTTATAAGCCCCTTCCATCACTGAGGCTTTTGAACATTTGGGTCTTTTTTTAGAAAAATAAAGATTGTCTACTTTATTACTGAAATGCAACAGGCTTAATGAATCGACATCACTGTCCTTTATCTCATTCACGAGTTATGTTAGTAAAAGAAGTTCCCCATTCTATGAGGCAGCATGGTTCAAAAACCATATCCGTGGTGAAATATCCATACGGACTCATTTTCTAATAAGCACGTGCGCAAACATCTCAGAAACAGGATTTTCATGTATTCAAACTGTAAGCAGCACTGGCGACTTAGAAAATGTGTTAGCCGAAACCTGAAACAGGTCAAAGAAGATGTTAGTCTTTTAAAGTCAAACTGATTTGTAAAAACATACTTTCATCCAAATAAATACATAACAGTTAAGTCATAGGTATATATTTATATATGTATACATAGCTGCTTACTAGAAAGGAGATCACTGCTGAATCACAGATATAATTTTCCTTCTTTTTCATTTAAATCAGAATTTTGCATGAGACCTACATAAACAAACACCTGTCTCTCTAACCAGCAGCACCAAGTCTGCAATTGTGTACATATATATATATATATTTTGTTGTTTTTTTTTGTGGATACATGCACAATACACTAACAGCAAACCATATCAAATAGTAGTATCACATACACTAATTTTGAGATGTTGCAATGCATACATATTAATTTGTTAACAATACTGTGGTCCTGCAGGATCCCCATGTAAATACATTAGTGCCTTCTCAGGTGTCACAAATCGGTGGCCGCTCACACCCTTTACACAGGTTCCAGAAGGAGCCCACTCTTTTGAGCTACTTCTCAGAGCAAAAGGCTGATAAGACCCAGGACTAATCAGACTCCAGGCAGTTTAACTCGGTAGAAATTGTAGGACAGTGGCGTTTTTCAGTTGTCTGCACTGTATCACGGAACGGATTTCCTTTGTGGAAAATTTTGATTTCAGGTACCAATTTGGTATAAATAATCCTGACTTTGCTCAAAAAGAGAGACACGGACATTGCCAACCACAGCATTCTTTTTATTTTTCAAGAGAAACATGAAGAATTCAACCTTGTTCTGAAGACGATTGGAAGGGATGGGGAAGGGGGAGAAAAAGAAGAAGAAACAGTCACTTACATCCTATGAGCAACAATATCAACTACCAACCTTCTAAGTAAAAAAAAAAGAAAAAATAAAAATTTAAAAAAGAAAGACTGAGACATTTTCTACTGCTTCCTATTTAATTTGAGCTATATATCACAAGTAAATCTGCACTGAAATTGAAACGGCTGATCCTCCACCATGGCAGATTACAGTGAGACAGGCCTGCTCCTTGCAACCATTTCCTCCCAGTCAGTGTGCCCAGGCAAGCAGGACTGTCTCACGAAAAGCAATTCAACATCAGCTGCCACCTCTGTCAAGGCTCTTCAGGGCAAAGAGCAGTTAAGTTGTGGATAACGTACCTGGGAATCCTTGGCCGTTGTAAGGGATGCTAGCACACTGGGACGAATCACAATACCCTGGTGGCCCTGGGGGACCTCGGATACCCGCATTTCCCGGACGACCTGGTGGCCCTGGGGGTCCTCGTGATCCTGTGGAGCCTGGTGGGCCAGTTCTAGATTCTCCTTGAGGACCTAATTTCAGAATTGAAAGGTGGGAAAGTTGTTTTCTTTAAGAGGCAGCTTGATAAAATAGCTAACATTACTACTGTCTAGACTAGCCAGTTTAGTCTATGTCTTTGGTGAGAAAACACTTGCACTTTGTTGCTCTATGGGGGTCGACGGAAAGAAAAATAAAAGAAAACCAGAAATATGACTCATCATTAGTTGCTTCCCTGTGTGTGGCTTACTTAAGGATTTATCCACAGAAATTCATTTAGCAAGGTTTGAGCCAAGTTAGAAACATCAATGAATTCTCTGGTTTATTTCCACTCTGTGTAAGATACGAAAATCTCAAGGGAAACTACTAGATTAGACAAGCACACTGGATTTCAATTAAAATATAGGAGTACATTAATTCTGCTACTCTGAAGCCCCAGGGTACATGAGGTAATGCTTTTTTTGGAACAGGTTGTATTATGGTTAACAGAAATATAAAGCTTCAAGTAACTGGAGCTACAATTTGCTGCAAATTTCTTATGTACCCTGTAATGAAAAAGCTTGTTTAGCCTTGTAAAGTAAAAGCAGAAACAAATGATGCAGCTGATTTCTGCCAAGGTGTTACTGAACAAAACTGCATGAGACAAACAGCAAAAAGCAATGGTCAAGTTATGAGACTGCCATCTGGTAACTTTGTACGATGGCATATTTCACAGTTCTGGCACAAAGTGTAATCACAGATATAACTGAAAAATGGAACTAGGTATTCCAAAAGTATCATCTGCTAAAACTTGTGAAAATATTCATTAAATCTTCTGCTACTGCATTTTCATGAAATTCATTTTTACACAAGCAAACACGTCAGATAAGTAAATTACAAGAAAAAGACAAGTATCTATGAGCCATATCCAACAATCTTTCTAAATTGCCCCCTGTTGCAGAAGTTTCCATTTCACTCTAACACGTCAAAAACACACAGTGCACAGAGTAGTGTATGTTGATTTACCACAAACAGTCTAGTTTCCAATGGAAAAAATGCTGTCCTTTTCTTCCATTTTTCTGTAATTTGATTTTAAATTAAAAAAAAAGACATATTTACCAGGTGGCCCTGGCAAACCTCGTGGGCCTTGAGATCCAGTCCCTCTTTCACCTTTTTCTCCAGGCATTCC
>VZSV01000085.1:3051824-3145266 GCA_013398735.1 Nothocercus julius
AAAAAAAAAAAAAAAAAAAAAAAAGTATGAATCAATAAGTATTTCTTCATGCTCTCTCATTGATATTAATATTTAGTTCCTATTACTTAACAGACGAGGGCTGGTCAAACCTCATTTCATATAGACAGCTAAATGTAAACTAAACTTTCTCAAAAGAGTGCAAAGGGACAAAGCTGGAGTCTAAATTCTTTTGACTCTTACTTCTAATTCTTGGTAATGATGCACTTTGTCTATTTATCAGGTGTCTGCTCTGCACAGGGTTATGTTACTTCAGACAGCCTTTCAAGACATAGCTGCTGGTGCCAGAAGAGCTCTGAGAACAGTCTTTCCTGGGATATCCTGAGGATGCTTCACACTTTGCAGAGAGGGCAGCCAAAACTTTACAGTATCCTGGATTTCATGAAACACGAGCAAGAGAGAGACAGAGGACAGTCCTGTAGACACCAACTGACGTAACTGATCTTTCCTCCAGTACATCCTTGTCCTCCAAGCAATCCAGCTGACCTGGAAGGTGAGTGCTTCCTAGTTTGACAGGATAAAGGGATCACACTGCTCCCCTGGCAGCCTCTGCACTATGTTCTCAGTGAAATAAACCGCTGTTCTAGGCGTCACTCACCTCTTTCACCAGGTGGTCCTTGGACACCAGGAGGTCCTGGGAACCCTGGTCTTCCTCCAGGTCCAGGCTCTCCTCTTGTCCCAGCAGCTCCTGGGGGACCAGGAGGTCCCGGTGGCCCTGGCTGGTTACGGTTTGAATAATAATCATTCGGGATTTGATTCAGCATCTGATTGAATCGGCTCATTTGGCCTTCAAAAGAAAAAAAAACGCTTCAGTAAAAACATAGGAAAAACTTTCATTGCAGTGGGAATGAATAAAGAGGTATCCCTTTTCATTAAATCCTCTCTTTGTTCTGTCCAAATAAGTAACAGTGAATCAGCATAGTGAATTAGGGAGAATTAAGATTGATGTAAAATACATGGAAGAAAGGTAAAGAAGAATTCTGGGAGCAGACAACATTATTAAAAAAATAACATTAAATTTTAAACCAAGGATACAAAAACACTTGTTTACAACATTCTTGCTCTCAAAACCCTAGTTAGAGGTTGTCTCTCACTGTAAAGAACAGAAAGGGCTTGTTACACCTTAAACAGTGAAGAGGACCATGTTTCTGCACACTCTTGGAGCTCAGAAGTTACAGTGATAGATTATCCCGGTGCAGCACAGTTAGCAGTCTATGAACTGCATAGGCCTGTGCTGGCCTTCTGTGCGCTGGCTAATGATACAATTAATTAAACCGGCTTTTAAACCAGTCACTGCAGATTTTCTAGAGGACATATTGCCCTCCCCACCTGCACACACCAACTCCGAGATTCAAAAGATATTTCTATTCACTGCGAAAAAACAACCCAGGGAATCAAGATCTAACCAGCACTTGCCATTATTATAGAGACAGTCCTAAGTTTTAGGAACAATTTGGGGCACATCTGGCTCTGTCTACCTTGACAGGCCTGCTGATAGCAAAAGCTTTGCCTCAGGGACATGGAGAAGGAGTCTCTGCATAGAAAATCTGCATGGGATGCAGAGCTGCACTCTAATCACCCCCTGTGTGGCAGCAGAGGACTGAAATTTAATTTGGAGCAATTTAATTTTTACTTGCAGATCTCAGCTGATTCTGTGCACACTATTTATCCAAACACCATCTGCCATTTCTCACTAGTAAAACATCTGCAGTGAACATTGCTTTTCTTGCAGATTCCCTCCTTCTGAAGATACAACACAATTTATGAAGAAATATATACTAATTTTATGATATAGATAAGGTAAGTTTAGACCAGAGGGACAACATGAAGATTACCTGTCTTGCGGTGGGTATTGGACTTGCCTGTATATTTCCAAAGGTCCCAGCTAGCCATGGCCATCCATGGTCAACCTTGCCACTTGGATGTGGCAATGACTGAGCCCTGGATTCTTTTCCCCACTAAGTCAGTGGCGCTGGAGAAGCTGCGACATCATTCAAGCTCTTGTTACATTTTGTGGCCATTATCCCTCATCTTGAATTTACACCATTCTTTCTCTTTTAACAAGCACACTAGTAAATCAAGGTATGAATCACAAAGAAAGCTGCACTGTTTACCATTTATCAACTGTTCACAGACTTGTCTGGCAACTGCTCGCATCATGTTCTGAGAAGCAATGTCTCCCTAAATAAGCACAACAAATGTCTTGTTAGCAAGTATCTGTGCTTTTAAAGAAATGGGATTTTATTAAAAAGATATGAGAGAAACTGATTTTAAAGCAGACTTACTCTGTCACCTTTTTCTCCCTTCAATCCAGGTGAACCCTAAAATAAATATATTTCCATTATTAGTTCATTTATCAAAATATAGAGCAGCAGATTTGCTCAGGAACAGACACTGAGGAATCAAAGCAGAAATAGTGCTATAAGGGGTAAGAAACACACACACAGAAGAATCTAAATCTTATACGTCAGAACTGCTGCTTAGCAGAACTACATACAGATGGATGAAGAACTCTACCAGGTACCTTAGGCACCTGCTAGACAGAGCTTTCTCTACTGGAAATTAGGTAAAAGAGGTGTTTAAGCATAATATACAGATGCACAATTGTGTCACAAATCTTTTTTTTTTCTTTTTGTTTAACAATAACAACCACAACAAAGTGCTTTACAGATCACTTAAACTAAATTATATCCATTAATCGTTGGGAACTCTTCTCTAAATAATGCATCGTGTTGGACCCAAAAAGTGCATTCAGCAGCAGAATGCAACTCTAGATTGGGAGAGAGTCCCAGGACAAAAAGGCTAAAATACATAGATCAGGGCAGCCCTGTAATACAGGAGATGCTGGCTCTAGCCCTTGTGCTGCCCAGTTCACAGCACAGGGAGACACTTACTTCTGGCACCAAATGTTATTTTTTTTCAAATATTTTCACCACACAGTCAGTTCCTCTCTGCCCTAAATATATCTAATTTTTCAGACAAGTCAGAAAAAGTGGATATTTAACCATGTGACAGCCCAATGGTCACAACATTTATATGAGACTCAAGGCCCTACTCCAAATCAGGCAAGAGAGTGACTTGCACCAGGCTTCCCACTTGCCAAAAGTGTAGTATTGGAATGGGTAATATTTTCGGTGTCCTAAATATTTTCTAATGCAAACTTTAAAAAATATTTTTACAGAATTTTCATAAGGAGCACATAAACATTACAATTTTCAAAAGCTGTCATAAAGTGGTAATCTTGTTTTTTGACAAACTCCAGTTATTCAGGCTAGTTATCTTCCTGAGAAGTCTATCATTTTTACATAACACTTCCACTGTGATAGCCATACTGATCGAATTTAATCAAATAAGAAATAGTCCTCTGATTCCACTTAGTCTTTCTGTACTTTCCTGTGCCTGTTTTTCTCAAAACTTTCTGGAGTAAGCTTATATTCTCAACAATGTAATTTCAAATTTATTAACAATAAGCAACATCATTTTTAGGGCAACATCTTTTACTTCTCACTCTTGTTGGCTGAGTCTTATTACTACCTGTCTACAAGATACACAAAATGATCAAAATAAGATTCTAGGAGATTCTATGAAATGCTAGAGAAATTACTGCCAACTCATTCTGAAAAAAATGACATCCTTGCTTCTATTGTGTCTCTCATTCTTCATCCTTGTCTTATAGTAAAATTTTTTTCAGGAATGCTCTGACAGAACTGTTTATTTTATGGCAATTTAATGACAAAACAATTGAAGGATTCTGTTATTCTACACTACATATAGGTCAGAGACCTGCTTTTAGAAAGCTCTTCAACTCCTCCAGGAAGACAGATGAGGTCCTCTCTGAATTTTACATTTCAGAGGCTAAAGAAAGTGCCTGAAGAAGAGACTGGACACGCAGCATTTTTTGAGCATGATCAAACACACTGGCATATGATGAAGAAAAAGATCTCAAGAACAAACTCAAATTAGGGCATATTTTGACACTGGGAGCACACTAGAAGTCTACCAGCTGTATTTCTAGCATCTAACTTCTGTAAACAGTGAAGCTTGTGTGTTTTATGGTGTTTTTCTGTGAATTATATGTGACTCTAATTTAAATCTTAGCCAAACTCATCATTAAAGAAGATAAGCTAAGAGGAAAAATAGATGGGTAGCAAGGGTAGCAGTCTCCTTGAACCCACAAGAAAGAAACAGTCTGTGCTAAAGAAAAAAAGTCACACAAGACAGAAAAAGATGCTTTTAAGTTCTTATTCTCTTCATAATGACAGCTTCCCTGCTAATTTTCAAACATTCCTAGTCTTATAATAGTCTCATATTAGCCTCAGTTTGAGTTGTTTTATAATTATTAACATTTGTTAAGAGCTAACTCTTGTCTAACAGCAATTTCCATTTGCTTTTGAATAGTCTAATCATTTTCAGTTTTTTTGATATTTGAGAACATGATTTAAGAGGCCAACCAGAAGGACTAAGTTTCATTTTATAAAAATGTATGCCTTTATTGATGGAAAAGCATAAGACACTATAAAGTTTTTTTTCGTTTGTGTGCTTGTTTCTTTTTAATATTGAACTGGAGATATGTGTAGCTAATCTACCCTGCAAATAAAATTTTGTGCACGCATGTTTTGACACTTTGGTCTTATGTTTGCATTCCACTGTTATAAAAGTTGTAAGACAAGAATAAACCATATTTTCCTAGGAAAATGTAATGATAATGCCTGGTGTATTTTTAAAGGTTTTTAAAAACAGACAACCGTGATCTCAGTAGGATGTCTATAGTTTGCTTTGGTCTGTTTGATACAATTTTGGCCACAGTAAAAACTGCAGATATCCATTTACAATAAGCAGAAAATCATATACATTGTCATTTGTTTTAGTCTCTGGGTCACTCCTCGAAAAAACTAAAAATCTGCCAAGTGTTTTAAAACTACTCTTTTAGCTTTGACATCAAAGATAAAAAGGAAGGAAAAAACCTACATTTGCTTCAAGAGATATTTAGGAAGTGATGAATTGCCCTTCCAGTGCTGTTGAATCCTCACTTTTGCAAATGCAATATATATGTGCCAAATTTCTGGGTAATATAAACAAAACTTTGGCTTTAACTGGGGCCAGTGTGTGTTTTACAGATGACTTCAATGGAAGCAGAGTTAGGCCACAGCTGGGCCCTTCTGAAAACCCATTCTAAATTTTTCTGCTATAATGGGTCCAAAGTGCACAGGAGCTTTGTCAGTTAGGTGAAAAGGGACTAGTACAAGCTCAAATACATTTTCACTTCTGGTGTAAATTTCAGCTTTGAAGTATGGTATATTTCAAAGATGAAAGTCCAGTGCAGTCATCTGCTGCTCTGCAGAGCTCTCCAAATAGCTGCACATACATGCTAGACACTACCACTTCTTAATTCTCAGTATCTCTTTAAGGAGCCTGTTTCTCACCATTAACAAAGCAAATGCTAAGTGTGGGCTGCAGCTGTTTTTCATAACATTCTTACAGTACCCACAAATAATTTCAGCAACTCCAAGCAACAAATCATTCCACTGAGGTCACAGTGGAGCTGGATACAAAGTGAGTGCAGCGGCACTGTTTCACAAACTCCATCAAAGTTTTGGGGAAACAAATTCCCGTAGGATATGTCTCAGGATGTGATTAGTACACAGAGGTTCTCAGCAGTAGCAATGCATATACCTTCCCATGACACTCCACAGAAAATACAAGGCAGCTCATCCATCAGTGAGTTAGTACTCAGCCCTTGGCTTACTCGCTTTGCAGCATCCTGCATGACAGATTGTTCATGTGAAATTAATTGTACAGATTCAAAAGAAAGATCCAGAATGGCCACACTAATAATGGCATATGTGCCCTAGAATAAATTATACTGCTAATTTGCAAAATATTAGCCACTTACTAATATGTACACAATATACCTATGAAGAATCAAAAGTCTATTGCCCGTCAAAGTGATGAATATTCTCTCCTTTTTGCCTTGCACCCTTTCGCCTGCATCTTTTCCTACTCTATAAACTCCACAGGGAAAATGTCTTTGTTTCACTCTAGCCTAACATAGCCAAGTACTGAAACAAAATAGGGACTTGTAAGTGCCATAGCAACATAAACAAACTGCAATGATTAAAATGATCAAAAAAAACCACTTATGACACTAATATCTATCAGTCTTTAATAGCTAACAATATTCCAAAAGCTGATGCACCAAAGCTCTAAAAGAGATGTAATCTGACTCTCAATCCAACAGCCATTCAAGTCTCAGTCATAAACTATCATGTCTCTCTAAAATATCCATGAGCGTTCACTTTTTTCACTTTCACTAGTCTGCAACATGAAAAAACGGGAAAATACCATTAACAAATGATTTTTCAATGATGATGCTTCTCTTTGCATCTTGCATCATCTTTGCAACTTGGCATTTTTTCCCATTCTCTGAAAGATCACTTGAAATTATCTGCTGAGTACATAGTTACTCTAACTGCTCGTTTTTCGTAAGGCTTTCGTAGTACAAGTTTGTATTGTTTTGACTGGAAATAAATCATATGTTACATATTTGTTTCTTCACTAGATGGGCCTAAGCATTAGAAATCAGATTATTAGTACAGACACAAATCAAAATCGCATTTCTGGCATACACTGATATTTATTTAAAACTTCCTGTTCCAATGATTTCATTTGCTAGAACATTCACACAAAATAGTTTTACACAGAAGAGAGAAAAATAGATGCACATTTAAAATGTTCCAATCCTGTATACTATTTCTGGCAATATTTTTGCTGACCACTCAAGAAAAGTTCTTGAGGTTCACTGTAGCCAAAGCCATGCTGATCAGACAGGATAGTGCTCGAGTAAGAAGGCTCAACATTGCCCCAAAGTTCTCCCATTACCTCATGCTCCCATTTGTTACCTTGCAAAGATGCACAGATTTAGCCTTGCAATTGGAAATGTAGGGGCTGTTCTTAATTAATTTTAAAAGTTCAAGATTAGGGACCGACAGGCTCTGATAATGACGTTTATTTTCCATCTGGATGTTTCAGAACTGTGATTAAAATAATAATAATTATAATAATTACAACTGCAGTTACTGAGTTATTTGCAGTCTCCTCCCACTTGATTACATTCTCCTTAAATTTCACTTCATTTTCTTTTAATAGACAAAAATGTGCAATTTAGCCAACTGCCAGCATTCTGAGATGCAGCAGCTGCCGCTGAAACCTTAGTTTGTTGACATCTTGTGATGACAGAGTCACTTGGGGTCAGTGTGAGGAAATGCCAGTTTTTGCTGCATGTGGGATTTTTCTGAACTGTGGGATGAAGGCTGGAGCTGCAGCAAGGGTCTGCAGCTGAAGGAGAAGAAAACAAAAGAAGGTTTGCTATTTATATTTAAAAAGCAGTGAATATCCTTGATTTTCCCCCCAAGAATGTTTATCCTCCACCAGAGCTATGATTTTGCTGCTCCCAAAACACCATCTTTTTGAGTCCTCTTTGGAGAAGATGTCTTCACAGATGGATACAAGATCAGTGAATACCTTCTGGCACAGAAGGAAGAGCAGCTCAAGATCTGCATTTATATCAGAACAGACTTACATGTGCAGGATTACGCTCTCAAGGTTTTCACAGTCCACTAAGTCCTGGGGGCATCAGTCTAACAGCACTGCATGCATAAAACATAAATGTCTTGTACATTTCCTGGGGCCTTTCCAGATCAAGAAAGCCTTACCCTGTTGTCACAGACACCATGTCACTGAGTCTGTTTTGTAACAAGACAGTTCTGTCTGAAAAGGACTTGGTCTGCCTAACAAGCTTATTTGCACTCTCAAACCTATAAAACAACAACACCCAAACTTTTCTTCTCTGGTAGTCCAAATCCTTCTATTTCCCAGGCTAAACTTGTTGTAAAAGTATATCTGTTTCTTACTGAGCGAACATCCTCTCTTAGCTTAATGACTCTTTCTAACCTTTGCTGGTCGCTACACCACGATATATTTATTGGCAACTATCAAAAACTTTCTCAACCTCTGTTTGACCAAACTAAACAAATACTGTAGTCTCTTTTAAGACAGATAGTCCTTAGTTCCCAATAGATTACTGATTCATTTGTGTTCTCAGTGTTTCTTTTCCAGTTATTTTGTCACTACACTAAAACCCCTCATAGGATTCTCTTCAAAGTACTGATGAGCAGATTATAAAGTCAAATTTCCTATGAAAAATCACTTACTTCATGTAACAATTCTTTCTTATATGAGTCTCAAATGACAGTGGAGAAATGTTTACAGTCGTATGAGTGGGGTGGTCTACCTTTCGTGGTCTTTAACACACCAGCAAATCACTCTAATTTACTGCATTCATTGGAAATGTCATAGGGGTCTATCACCTGGCCTGTGCTGTATAGTACTAACAATTGCACAAGCAGAAGAAAAATGACAGGATCTAGTCACAAATTATTTACTCCCCCTATTTACGAGAAGCAGTGCAAAGCCTGACTATCTTTCTCCATGGCAGGAAGCTACAAACACAAGCAGGACTGGACTGTGATTCTGGACACTGCAAGTAGCATTTGGCCATTAGGTTGCACCTTTGGCAATTCTGCCACTGGACACAAAGGAAAGTGTTGAAATCTTGTCCATGAGGAGTCTGATAAAAACATCTGTGCAAGGTGCAAGCCAGAACTCCTGCTGGGATATGTTCTAGAAGCACAAGAAATGGTAAATATGATGCACAGTGTCACATTACAAGAAAGTGGAATAACGGAAAAGAATTGTGTTTCTGAATGAAAGGAACCCTTAGGATTAGTGTGTAGGAACACTTCCATGCAGCGTTCAGACAGGGGTTCACTGTGTTGCTTTGCAAAAGCTTTGGAACTAGGCTTGAAGCCAAATTTCCTTCCTTTTCCTATTAGTTACCAGCAAAACATCTTTACACTGCATTGACGCACCAATCCAGTAGCCCAAATGAGGGAAAACTTGATGCATGTGGTACTTTGAAGTACACTTAGGAACCAACCACAGTGGCACAGCTACATCCACCAACCATCTGACCTGGCAGGTATATCATACAAGCGATGTCTATAGGCTTCAGGTCCTGCCTAAGAGACCCACCCAATGTCCTCTACTGCGAAGAGAAATGGGATTTATAGGCTCCTAAGTACAGGCTGAATTCACAGCACATATGAGAAAATGATCCAGTTTGCAGGTGCTCCTGGGAGCTTACAGCTCATGATCATCAAGCCTCCAGTCTACTATATATGCTCTTCCAAACTATCCAGCTGTTGTATAAAGAGTGACTCTGAAGTTTGATGGAAAATTCTGGCTGATTTCCAGATGATATGGTACAAAGAATGAAAGATTTCCCTTTCAGTTACTGCCTGCAATCCTGACTCAAACATAATTTCTCACAGATGCTGTAAAGTTAATCAATTTTAAATTCTCCTGAAATTGCTGATGGGAGACAGCTCCTGCTCCTTCTCCTTATCCAGCACTTTAACTTTAAAGGTCTAAATAGAACCCACAGTCCTCAAGTAATTTCAAAATCATATTGTAAAGACTCCAAACATTTGCAAACCAAAAGTGATCATGTAACATTATCAAAGATTTTCCACCTTCAGCAGCATGCCACTTTTTACTACACACACACACACACACACACATACAAATAGAAAGACTTTCCAGTCCTTTTGCTGACCCAGCTCTTCATGCTTATACAGTGCAGAAATATATATCTTGGCACTTAACACTGAACAATCTTTTCAGTAGAAACCAGTGACCACAGTTTCCAGTCCCAACTATTAAACTGAGCAAAAGGACATACTGCAAAAATAAAACTGTTTGAAAGAAGCCTTGCGGTCTTAAGCCAGCTCCACTGTATTAACCACTGTCGTAAGCGTGAGGCAACTATTTAGACAGAGAATAAGTCATCAACAGAGAGAATGTAATTTTTAAAATGATACTATATACGTATGATTATCTTACTGGTGTTCCACGATCTCCTGGCTTCCCTGGTTTTCCACTTGGGCCAGCAACTCCTGGAACTCCTGGAGCACCCTGCAGCAGATAGACGTGTGAAGGGATGCGTTGTGGACCCTCAACAGCCTCAGGGCAATTGGCTGGTGAGAAATTTTCTGTACAATTAATGAGTCCAGAGCAATACTGAAAATGTGTCCTGTCAGTTTTCTCTTCTCTTAGGTACCTACTGTGTGTGAAAACTTTCCTCCAGAAAAAAAAATAATGTTTCTTTGTGGAAACACATTTTCTTGCATATTCTGAAAGCATTTCAGAATCAACAGATGCAGAAAGCACTTGTATGTTTTTAGAATGGCTCTTAATGAAGGCTTCCTAAATAAGTATCACAGAGTCAGGCCTCAGGGTCACTTTGTGATCCACATAAAATTTCATAGGAGGGAATCTATTAAGTTAATTTTAATGATTTTAGATAAATATGAGAAAATGAAAGACCAGCACCTTCTCTAGCATGGCCACACATTAGACAATGAAGTAGATTTTTAAGCAAAAAAAAATCATCCTCAGAAATTCCTGTCAGGAAAACTTGTATTATTAACAGAGGCTGCTTTGTCCAGAGTACAAGTAATAGGTGCTTGGTTTCAGTAGATCTACCTATGCATTTAAAAATCATTACTAAAAAAACAGGCAGACTGGTTCTTCTCTTATTTGCACTAGCAGAAATCACTTTAGAAAGCATGGAAAGTCAAGTGGATTAAAAAAAATAAAAACAGAATTAAACTTGCATCATGTTTGTTAATTCATTTTTTACACAGCTCTCTGTTCATCTTCTGCTGAAAGTTCTTTGTATCTATTTGTGGTATTATATAAGGGATCCATTTCATATCTGACAGAAAGTGAAAATGTCAATTTGGCTCTCTTTTTGCTCATGTCTCTTACTTCAGTGTATACCAAAGACAGAATAATATTTACCGCTGGTCCTGGTGGACCTCTTGGACCTGTGGGACCATCTTTTCCTGTGAAACCCTATTCAAAAATGAAAACATGAGTAAAGATTACCCTTTGATTAAAATGGTCCTTAAGATTATGCAATTATCATACTCCTAATTTGTACTAGCATGTATTTTTAAAACTATCCCAAAGTAGCTATCATAGCTAGTGCTTTCCAATGGGAAGGCTGTCAACAGAACAGTGGACTTAGTAAACTTAGAAGATGTTTGGCTGCTGTTGATTCATTGAAGAGAGTCTTCAGTTGAGTCCCTCTCAACACTATCTCAAAGAAGCAATTGCTGTTCTGTCTCAGAAGAGGAAGGCTGTCCTCCTTGCTGTTCTCTCTGCTCACAGATTAGCTGGAAAATCTGAGGTTTCTGCTTCAACAGATGAAGAATAACAGAACACCTCTCTCCCAGATACACCCTCTATAAGAAGACATGCTGAGAAATTCAATTTCAATAATCTAACACAGCCCTCTCAAACAAACGTTTATGGTCCACTGATGACCCACCCACACTCTGGTATGTTCTTTGGCAAGTGGATATCACATGGTGCTCTGTCTTCATTTCTGGCTATCGAATCCCGCTAAAGCAAAACTCTAAATGCATATATCATCTATTAGTTTTGGCCATCAAGGTAAGTCACTGGTTCAGTCATCTCAAGGATGATATGCCACTGGGAATGTAAAAGAAATGAGCCTAGGTGACTCCAAATCATCGGATGGTAATTTCAACAGCTCCAAAACAAAATATCTGTGAGCATTCCCTTCATTATGAGGATATTCTGGAATCCCTCATCCAAAGAAAATTGTTAATTCCATACAAAGGCTGAGGAACAAACTTGTAAAGACTGGATCAGTATTGCTCCAAGGGGTCCCTGCCAGCAGCAACCGCATGCAGAGGAAGGCAGCAGCGCTGAATGGCTCAGCAGAGCTCTGCTCAGTGGATTTACTGGTATATGTCAGGTATCTAACAACCTAGGCTGAGCAGAAACTAGCTGTGACTACCCTAGTGGCTATGAGGGGCGTCTTCCACTCCCAATATTTTCCAGTCCTTTCACCTTTACTTCTCCAGTTCAGATGCTTTCTACAAAGCATTTGAAAACAGAAGCTATTAAAAAAAGAAAAAAAAAAAAAACATTATTTGGTCCTTTAACAAGATAAACTGAGGAAACCTTACCCTTTCACCTGGAGGTCCCATGGGGCCAGGCGGACCAGGTAAGCCTGGGGTTCCCTAGAGGAAAGAGAAATGATAAACTGTATCTGAGACAAATAAAATATCTCTTCTATGCTAAACCTCCCAATACAGATGCATTCATATAAATATCCACCCGCCTACAATGTTACTTTTTGGCAATATAAAAATAAAACTGGGAGAAACCAGTTATTTCATATGCAATACAATCCTACTTTTTATTTCAGCCTCACAAAGGTAACCTCTATTCTAAAAAGACACTAAACCACAGGTCATCAGAAATTGAGGCCTTCCAGGGGAAGTATCAGTGTACTTTTCAGAATCCAGTGGTCTTCTCCCTTGGGTTCATGACTTGCTAGATGGACGTTTGGTCTGACACAGTACAGCTGTTCTTTTAATCTTTCTCTGTTTTGAATGGTGTAGCATTTCCCACATTTCAAATTCCTAAACTAGCTTCCAAAACTATTGCTCAGGAAGCCATGGAAAGAGTCCATGACTTTTGGTGATGACAGAGACGTCTGACAGCCAACCTGTATATAGTGTTAAATAAGATTCTTACCTAAGAATCAACTTACCGATCGCCCTGGCAGCCCAGGCTGGCCGGCATCACCTTTCATGCCTTGACGCCCCTACAGCGTGCATAAATGATCATTAGGGATTCGGAATTACAGAGGAGAATAGCAAAACAGCTAAACCATGTAAACGGACACATAATAACTACTGCAAAATACCTAATATAAGGACTGCATAAACCAGTTATGTATTATTGGATAAACCAAGACACACATGTATCTTCAGTGAAGCAATAAGCAATTCATAAGCATTTGCACATGTAGGAAGACTGGTTGACATTATATTAAAAATATAAACAAGTATATATTTGGGGAAGGGGCGGATATTTTGACAAGAAAGTGATACAGAATTTGCAATAAGACTGTAACATAATATTAATAACTTCACAGGCGAAAAAAACAGGGAAGAGCTGCATGTTTTCTCCCATTCATTCTCATCCCTCTCAACTGGTGAAAAGAGCTCCTTCATAAAGGAAGAAGGTAAAAATTAGGTTCTTAAGATTTCCCAAACCACTGTCTAAAACTCATTATGCCTATCTGGGACCCAAAGTGTAGAAGCACATAAAGAAACAATGTACTTTATTCCACATATACTACAGGACTACAGTTTATGTCCACAGTCTAACTCACATGAGCTAGACTTGGCAATACAATACTTATTTTCAGCAGCGACTTGCTAGATTATCTAGCATTAAAAGCTGATAATGACATAAGAATAATCCACCAATTTATAAAAACAGCCTCCACATGCAAAGCTATATTTTGATTTTATTGGGGCTTTTGTTCTACAAAGCTTTTCAAATTGCATGTGACAAATAAAAATATCATATTCTTCATGCAAAAAGAATGCACTTAGCATTTCACAGAGCTTGGTGTCTCTAAGCTATTTTTCCTCCTGGTATACAACAAAAAAAAAAATGTGTTTAAAAAGGTTAAAAAAATCTTTCTACTTCCTCTTTATGAAAGTGGGTTACCTAAACTCTGCTTGTTTTGTGATATTCTGTGTTAAAGGGGAAAAGGAGCATTACGGCAGAGTTGCCAGCCCCTTCCCGAGACTCCTGCCCCTGTCTCTGCACAGTGTCACCCTCCCTCCCAATGACAACTCACCGGTTCTCCTGGGATTGACAGCCCGTTGGGGCCCTGAGGACCTGGTGGCCCTTGAGGCCCAGGAGGACCTGTCTCACCACGAGGACCAGGTGGCCCCTTAGAACAGAAAATAAAACAAGATTTAAAACCACAACCTCTTCTTAGATCTGTAGCAGTAAAATCTGTTGGGTTAGGTGCTCCAGGGTAAGTCAACAGCCTGGAGATACACTGACACTTCAAAATTAGGCTATAGCCTGGAAGCAGTTATTCCAATGCCATATTTTTCTGCCTAGACCAACATAAGCTTTGTGACACAGTCAACTGGAAGTATAGCTTCTCCTCCGTAGAGAAGAAGAGAACAGTGCTGCAGAGTGTGGATTTCCACCCTCACACATGCAATCTCGTTTCCTTGTAGGGGATCAATGCCTTTTAGGCTGCACATATAGTCTTAAATAGATAGATTACACATAAATAACATATAGATTCATTTGCAATTAATTTTTTATAATCCTAATTCTTAGCACAAGATAGAGTTCAGCATACAAATTTTCATACAGGTGTGTCACAGCATGATAGATGCACTTGAGAAAGGTACTTACAGATGATCCAGTCAAACCCCTTTCACCTCTGGGACCTTTAGCACCTGGACCACCCTAAATTGAACATTTAGAAAGAAAGAAATTTTATACAAGCAAAAGTATTCCTATGTTAAATTTCCTATGTTATTCCTATGCTAAATTTCTATGTCAAAGCACAAAGTTCTGAAGTGTATAAATCATATTACTAGCACTAATGTACTGAACAGTAACAGTATTAAATAGTACTAAAACAAGAGTAAAAGTTTAATCAGGACTTCCAGTAAACCATCTCGGCTTCAGCCTTGCCAGCTCAGCCCATTAATTATTTTTATGATTTTTGTCTTTGTAGATACAAACTTATGTAATTTATATTCAGTTGTCTCAGACTCTGTAAGTCAAAACACTGGATACCTCTTCAGTACACTGCTGTAGGCTTCTTCATATACCTGGCACAGCATTTGACAGCTTTGAAGTAGGACTAGCGGACTGAATATAACTCCCTCGCATTTAATGCACCTGGTAGGAGCATATTATCTATCCACATTAAAAAAAAAAAAAAATCCTGATATCTTTCCCTCATGGAGTAAAGAGTGTTTCCTTGGAGTCAAATTCTGATTCTGTATTTAAGAAAAGTATTTGCACATTCGACACAAGAATACCTCGTACATGAAGTGCAAACTGAGATGGGGCCAGATTTTCCAATCTATCAAACAATGAGGAGCTAGTCACAATGAGCAAAGTGAAAATATGTGAAAAAGATCATTATATACATAAGTATAAGCGGCAGGAGCTGCCCAGTTCAGTTCTAAACAAAGAAGCAAGGAGAAAAGATTAATATGATGTTATGAACCTGCTGATTGCAGCTGCCTCTCTGACTGACCTTTGCTTCACAAAACTATGAATTAGCTAAGAGGCAGTTTTCTCTTACTAGAGGAACACAAGAACAGCAGTATCAAACTTTCCACAAGATACACACTGAAAAAAATTAGGTGTTTTTCTTTCTATCTGCACAAACCAAAACTTTCTCTTTTCACTTTGACTAGCACAAAAGTACCATGATAAATTTAAAATTTAAAATCCAGAAAATCATTTAATAATCCCTTACAGCTGGTCCAGGAGGTCCTGGGGGTCCAACACTGTCTTGAGTACAGGTACAAGCATTTGGAAGAGCTGGACATTTTGCTTCATCCCTCTGAAAATTCAATCACAGCTATTACTGTCCTTTTAAAGAAAAGTATTTGGTGACAGCCTACTTTTTTTTAAACAAAAATAACAGCAAGATTCTCTATTATCCCAATTATTTTCAAGTACAGTAGAACTCACAGCTAAAGAGTACTTTTAAAATATTTTATGCAAGACTTTTCATGTTTTCAGCAATTCATTTTCTCTGCCACAGGCAAAACAAAAATCATATGCATCATATGATGTTTCAGTATGCATTAGAGAATCAGCTTTCATTGCCAAAGAGAAAGCTAGTTACTTTTTGAAGGCCAGTCTCACAACAAATAAAATAAAAGAATGTAGAGCTATTCCATTCATAATTCCTAGGATGTTAAATATCACTGAAATAAAAAATATAACTGTTTTTCATTTTTTCCCAGCACTCCTAAGGGACTTATTCTAGCACACATGAATCAGGCACAAAACTTAAGAAACATGTTGTTGTTCACTGGCTGCTCTGACAAGTGTGATTCAAATGTGTTGTCAACATTGCCAGACTAATGCCAGACTAATACTGAAGTTGTACAATCTGTTACTAATACGATTTTGGAACAATCCCTAGTTCATTTATACTTACCATAGAAGGAAGGTCACAGCATCTGTCTCTGCTAGTCCAAACTGGACTGCATACAATGTCAAAATTCTGGATTTCAAACTATAAAAGAAAGGCAGATGACTTCATATCTTGATCAGCTAACGGTCCAAGAGACACTATTTATAAAACCTGGTGGCATTACCATTAAAAATGATTCCTAAGACAATTCCTTTCTAATATGGTTAACATCATTCACATTTTTACTTTTTGTGGGAAACAATAATAACTGAAAACATTTTTAAATAATTTAAACTTTTTTTTTTTTTAAAGTAAGCCTGCTTAAGGCTAGAAGCAACCTCAACCACTGATACTTGCTCCTCTTCTGGGGCAAAAGGTAACCATATAAAGTGACCCAATAACTATTTCACAATACTTAATGAACAACACAGATGAACCTCCACATCTGCAGAATGCCTGCGCGCTTCAACATGAAAACTGGCTAGAGAACATCTGGACCAGCTCTAAGGACTGCAATCCATGGGTCATATATTAACCTAGATTCATGTATGAAACTTTCCACTGACATAGATGAGAATAGTTTTACAGAAAGGCTGAAGTAATGACATTAGGGGGACTGTATAGTAAAAACATTTTTCTCTCTTTTTTATTTTTTCCATTCTCAGAGACACAAAGTTTGATGCATACAAGCAAATATATGTGTTCATCCAGAAACTTCTCCATGTGTTATGGTTTGCACACAAAGATTAGAGTTCAGACTTAGGTCTTCCAATATGAAGCCTGAGCAATAGTACTGATTACACATTAAATAGAGTGAATCCATCAAGATAATTATGTGCTTTTCGTAGCAGCAGTCAGTTTTTTCATTATAGGTTCACAAATCATAAAGCCAAAAGGGATCACTGTGATCACTCAGTATCAGAAAGACCGTATGACTTGCCAGAAATAAAATCTGTACATTAAACAGATCGGAAAACAAAGCAATTTTCATTTAAAGACTTCCAGTGATGGAGAATATACAGAAAATGGTTCCAATGATCAACTGCTCTCCCTATTAAAAGAAAAACATTTTCCTTCTTGTCTGAATTTCTCTGTCTGCAACTTTCAGCCATTTTGCTTTTGTTCTTGTAATTCTGTAATTTTGTTCTTGTAATACGGTCAAGAAATGACCAAACTTCTCAGGTTGAGAAGGTTTAACAATACAGAAACTTAGAAGATTCAAATACTCTACTGGTTTCTCAGCAATCCTTAATCTCTATTTTTTTTTTTTTTTCAAGGAAATGTCAAGAGTTTGCATTAATAAATGGATTAATGCTTATTGCTTACTGTTGCTGATCTCCGGTCCCCTTTTAGAAGTTTCCCAAGTATTTCATAGCCATCAGTTGTGATATTTCCAGCCTCTTTAATTGGTTTCTCTAGTATTTCATTGCAGTCAATGTAAATCTTAACATTCGATGAAGTTACAACAATATGGACCTGAAAAAAGGGTGTAATGTAATATTTTAAAAGTTGACCAAGAGCACATAGATATATATCACCTTTAACAGTATTTCCCAGTTTCTGTAATATGGTTTAATTTTGGATTCTAGAAATTCTGCTTTACTTAGAAGTGGGAGAAAAATTCTAATTTTAGGGAAACCTACTACAGTAGTAACTTCTTTAAAATTCCTTGAAGGGCTATTAAAATAAATTAAGCATAGCTGATAAGTAATATCAAATATAAAACTGTAATACTACACCAAACTATTTTAAAAAGTTTGTCTGAAAAATGCTTTATGATGGAATAAAAGTCAAAAATAAAAGGAATTTGTGAGATGAAGTGAATATAAGCCTTTCTTGTCCTCTTCTGATGGCTGGGACCACACAAGAGGTTTATGAGTCTGTGACTGCTCACTTGCTAATAGACTCTGTCTGTAGTTCAGAGCACAGATTGTTTCACATCCAAGGATCCAGGGTTCAATTTCCATAGATGACTCAACCAGAGGCATTAGTTACATACAGATGAAGGAAGGGAACAGAGAAGGCTGCCCAGAAAAAGACAAAATAACAAGAGATTCAAGAGAGAAATTTCCAAGAAAGAAATTTGGCCACAAAAACGTATGCCAAAATAAGAGGAAACGTGGAAGAAGAGGAAGAGATTAATTATTAGAAATAAGGGAAACTAATGAGGGAGAAAATAATGGTTGAGAGCAAGTTGACAAGAAAAAGGGAATAAAATGTTTTGGGAGAACAGTAAAATTTACACAGAAGAATAAAAGAAAATGAGACAAAGGTTACCCTTCTAAAATCTCATAGGAAATACTGTGATTTATTCTGCTGTGACTGCACAGCCTTAAATAACAGAGCATGTATGAATAAAACAAAAGGAGAGTCTATTGCTCATTCAAAGTGGGCAAAGGACTTGAGGAGGTCACTGCCATTATGCTAACGAAAGTTATGCAAGTGAATTTCCTACATATCCATGAAAACAGAAGACCTTCAATACTCCCAAAGAAAAAGAAAAAAAGAAAAAAGAAAAAGCCTGACCTTTATCTGACATTTTAGTGAATCTAACAGACAGCTGACAGAAGAACATCTTGAGGCAACAGAAAGGTTTCAGTGGTTTTATATACCTTATATATTGTATGCATCTTCCATTCAATATATAAAATCTATATAATTTTTAAAATATCAGAATATTAAGATCATTGGTAAACTATCCTTGAAGTATGTGTTTATGTTCAAAGGCTGCTGTTATCACAGCACATAACCCTACAAAACCAAATTGCTATTTGATGACTACTTTTAAAAAATGGCATAAAGCTGAAAGAACAGAAATTCCGTTAAATGTCCTGAGTCAACAATCACTGAGCTATCTCCTGAGAATTTCCATACTAAATATTTTTCCCATGTGGAGCTGTCTCCAAAGCATCAGAATAGCTTATCTCAAGCTCTCTAAGCATTACATGAATATGCTTTATATGATTTGAATTAAGACTTCTGAAACTACATTTTTGTCATCTTAAATTCATGTGTCATCACAGTTTAATCATGGGTGCTCTCAATAAGGTTTTTTTTTTTTTTCTAATTAAGATTTAGAAATTTGTTAATTAATTAACTAGGTTAACCAACTTGAAAAGACAACTGAGTGTGTCCGCAGTATATTTTGGGACTACAAATCAAACTTCCGCTAAAATGAAACAATAAGCATCATAGTAAATTGATTGTCATTTATGCATCATATACTCAGTCATCTGATTATATAATTTCTTAACATGGAAGTTTTTCTATTGGAATGTTAAGTGCTTGAAACAAATTAAAGCAAAAGACACTTCTGCATGTGTGCATATTACTCCATTTCCATTGTCACACAAAACTTGGGTGAGGAGAACCTATCACAGAATCACAGAATGGTTGAGGTGGGAAGGGACCTCTAGAGATCATCTAGTGCA
The DNA here is from genome assembly GCA_013398735.1 of Nothocercus julius. Lineage (NCBI taxonomy): Eukaryota > Metazoa > Chordata > Aves > Tinamiformes > Tinamidae > Nothocercus > Nothocercus julius. The sequence continues at coordinate 3,071,418 of VZSV01000085.1, forward strand.
ACCCCCTGCTCCAGCAGGGACACCCAGAGCACGGGGCACAGGGCGGCAGCCAGGCGGGTTGGGAAGATCCCAGAGAAGGAGCCTGCACAGCCTCTCTGGGCAGCCTGTGCCAGGGCTCTGGCACCCTCACAGGAAAGAAGTTCTTCCTCACATGGAGATGGAACTTCCTGTGTTTCAACTTGCACCCATTACCCCTTGTCCTGTCACTGGCCACCACTGAGAAGAGTCTGGCCCCATCCTCCCTAATTCAGGATACTGAATGAGACCACCAATTTGAAAAAGCTCCAGCAGGGACTCCATCTATCCAAAGAAAGAAATGACTCAGTACAGTCAAAATTAAGCAGTGCTCTCCCAAGTCACTGACAACGTCTCTTAAACTCACAGCTCATTTAATAACAGCTCTGAATTTCAGCTCTGAATTTCATGGCCTAGACATAACTCCAGTTCTAATGAGTAACTAATATTAACAGTAAATAAAACATTTGTGCATTTTGTTTTCAGCAAAACAACTTTAACAAACATTGTCTCCAATTTCTAATGCATTAGTGTAAAGCATCATTTCTGACTGTTTCTAGTGCCAGACGTCACTTAGCTTTTATGAACTAAAACATATTTCAGTCTCTCCCTGGATGCTCTAAGACTAAGTTTGACAGTCTTCTGATCTACTGCTAAATGAACTACATCAATAACCTAAGCAAACTATTATCCCATATGTACGTCAACAGAAAGACATATGTTCATTATCAACTTTCCTATGGCTGACTACCACAAAACTACAATCTAAAAGGAAGTCTAGTGTGGTAAGCAGTAAGAAAGTAGAAGTTGTCTGTCTCTTCAAAACATTCAGTTATAAGTTTAATGGCTGTCTCAGGGATTCAGGATTTTTCCAACTGGACTTGCCAGATTCAACAGCTTTCACCATAGCTATGCTACGCAAAGCATTCAAATGCCAAAGTAAATGTTCCTGCACAGTTAAGGTGTAGTCAACTGCTTCACTGAATGAACCAGCAAGTCATCGAACAAAAACCACAGAAATGTTTGACAGTTTGGAAAACATCTTCTTGTATTTTAAAATTTGTCATTTTTTTGAAACTGGATGGTAGGAGAAATTGCAAAAGTGCCTTTTGAAATATGGTAATCTTATTTTTTCCTGTCTCATCCAGTTGAAACTACTATTAACCTTTATTAGGAGCTAATCAACATGGCTGATGCATAAGGCTTTCCCAACACGAGCTGGGGAGTCCCATGATGTTATCATTAGCAACATGACTCATATAGCATTCTCAGTAATCATTTTGGAGAGAGTCCAGGGGAGTCTGCTCTCAGCTACATGCTGTAAGTTCCTAAACACAGCTATTTAAAACAGGGCTACCCCAGTTACTTTTAATAATATCAGAATGTATTTTGCAAATCATTGCTACTCAACACTATTCTTCATCTTTGAATTATTTTCCAGTTATAAGTATATTTAAAATGAAAATAATATAAAATTCTGGGTGATTATTTTCCCTTTAATTGCTTTTCATCAACAAGCATAGTAAATACTTAAGTGTAATTGCAAGTGTTGAGGGGGTGAAGGATTGCTTCCTGTTTGATCTGATTAATATGATCTTTATTGTAAATGTTATCAGATAATAATGCGGGCTAATGCAGGTGTGATCCAAGCCCACTCATAAATATCAGTACAAAGTTAAGGAGATAAGTGTTTCTTCATATATAGAAAAAATAGTCATGAAATAAATTTTAAACACAAAAATAATTGGACATGATCTAGGAGCACTTTGGGAAATTAACCCCTTTTTCACAAATTCTTAAAAAAATAAGCTTCTGTGATATTGATGGATTTTTGTAGTCATCAGTGTTTTAAAGAGATCAAGTCACAGCACATTAGAAGGCACTTTGCACTGCCTTCAGCTATGGCAGAGCTAGGTGAACAATGTGCTCTCCAGAGTCAGCAAGCTGACAGAAGCGACCTCTTACCAGCATCCTTAAAGGAATGCCAGCAGTGAGATATGCAGGAGATATGCACGAGAGCATATCATAAAGAAAACACATGCTATGCTGCAGCCATATTTAGTCATCAGAATAAAACCAAACTAAACAGAAGGGAGATAAGGGAAAACACGAGCATATGCATTTCAACTGACTGAAAATGTGGCGATTGCAACTCACCTTTGCTCTTGCCCTAAATGTAAGTGCTTAATGCAGCAGGAAAATATTTTTAACTTATGTTTAGTCTGAATCAATCACTTCTCAGTGGCTTCCCTTTCGAGAAGCAAATCTGGCAGGAACAACTTTCCTTAATTCAGTGCATAAAATTATAAAAGCAAGCACAGAACTATCATTATTCGATGCAAATGCAGCAATGTGTAAAGATTTCACTAGCCATCTACATTTTGACCGTTCAAAAATCTACAGTTTCATTCTAAATACCTTACTTGAACAAATACTCTAACCCAAATATCTTCCTCAGTTCATGTAGAGCATTGACAACATTGCTAATAGGCAAGAGCCATGGCATTTGCATGTCCACTCATTCTACATATTTACTGTATAAAGTAATGAAGCCATATGATCATTTCACCTGCTGCTTTGAAAGGCTTTACACCTGCTAGTGTTATCAGATAGGAAAGATGAGGTACAAAGCAGTGAAAAATCTAGCAGAAAAACAGTTTAAATAAGTTGCAGATGGGAGAATAGAAACCAGATTCTCCATATTTTATTGACCCATTCCATCAGTGAAAACACTTTTTTTTGGTCAACTATTTGAGCTTAAGTCCTACAAAGAGCACACATCCACCAAATAGCACCTAATCTTGTGAAACTAAACTTCTAGGTCTCTTCATTAAGGAAGGGTACAGTTAGGAACATTTACATGAAAAGGTGGTCATAAAGGTAGCTGATGCCTGATGCTAGATGAAGCTAGATGACTAATAACTGATCTAGCTCAAAATATCATAGAATTACACTATGGTTGAGGCTGGAAGGCACTTCTGGAGATCATCTAGTCCAACCGTCTTGCTGAGGCAGGGTCACCTAGAACACATTGCACAGGACCCTGTCCAGACAGCTTTTGAAAACCTCCAGTGATGAAGACTTCATAACCTCTCTGGGAAACTTGTTCCAGTGCTCTGTGATCCTCACAATAAAGATTTTCCTTATGTTCAGATGGACCTTTCTGTGTTTCAGTTAGTGTCTGCTGCCTCCTGTGCTATCTCTGGACACCACAGAATCACATAATGGTTGAGGTTGGAATGGACCTCTAGAAATCAATCTAGTCCAACCCCTTGCACAAGCAGGATCACCTAGAGCATGTGGCACAGGATAATGTTCAGGCGGGTTCGAAATATCTCCAGAGAAGGAGACTCCAGAGCCTCTCTGGACAGCCTGTTCCAGTGCTCTGTTAACGCTCACAGTCAAGAAGTTTTTTCCTCAGATTCAGGCAGCACTTCCTGTGTTTCAGCTTGTGTCAATTGCCTCCTGGCCACCACTGAGAAGAGTCTAGCCTCATCTTCTTTACATCCTCCTTTCACATATTAGTACACATTAATAAGATCCGCCCCCTCAGTCTTCTCCAGGTTGAAGAGTCCCATCTCTCTCAGTCTTTCCCCATAAAAGAGATGTTCCTGTCCCTTAATCAACTTAGTAGCCCCTCACTGGACTCACTCTTGTAGCCACATGTCTCTCTTGTATTGGGGACGCCAGAACTGGACACAGCACTCCAGGTGTGGCCTCACCAGGAATGAGTAGAGGGGGGAATCATCTGCCTTGACCTGCAAACAATGTAACCGAGGATCCCATTCACCTTCTTGGCCACAAGGCACATTGCTGTCTCAAGGTCAACATTTTGTCCGTCAGGACACCCAAGGCCATCTCCAAAAAGCTGCTTTCCAGCAGGTCAGCCCTCAGCCTGTACTCTGTATTTTATTTTACTGTACTTCATGAGGTTCCTCTCTGCCCATCTCTCCAGACTGTCCAGGTCCCTCTGAATGGCAGCACAGCTTTCTGGTGTATCAGTCACTTCTCCTGTTTTTGGTTCATCTGCAAACTTGCTGAGGAGGAACTCTATCCCTACATGCAGGTCATTGATGAAGAATTTGAACAATACTGAAGCCAGTATAGACCCTTGGGGGACACTGCTAAGTACAAGGCTGATCACAACCTTCTGAACTCTGCCATTCAGCCAGTTCTCAATTCACCTCGCTGTCCACTCATCTAGCACTTCTGAGCTTGCCTATGGGAGACAGTGTCAAAAGCCTTGCTGAAGTCAAGTTAGACAACATCTACTGTTCTCCCCTCATCTACCCAGAAACATATATGTCAATAGATTATGCAATCCGTTATGTGCTCTTCCTCATTGCTGATGTCAACAGAATAATCTCTTCTAAATGTTTTGGAATATTTTAGACCCAATAACTCTAAAGTCAACAATATGCATGTATTATATATATAATACATTTTGTTTGTTAAACATATAGATCCTACTCAATTAATATTTATCTTCCAATCTTATCTTCTTGCCTTCATCTACACTCTCATTACTGCTTACTCTCTGTGGTCTTATCTTCCTGTTCTCTGAATGATTACAAATCATTGTACTCCCCTCCAGACTTTTCTCATGGCTTTCTTTTCCCCTTTTCAAGTTTATCAGTTATTCTTCCTCTTTCATATGTGAGGAATGAAACTATAAAATCTCGTTCAGATTCCTCTCTCCTCTTACACAAATTTGACAAAAATCACCTCTTATATACACTGGGTTCAGACTAGACCTTTAACTCAATAAACAAAGAAGAGCTACAACTTCAGAGATCTCACTTTATGTAATATGTAAGTCTGACTTTGGCTTCTACTTGCTTCTCTTTTGTTTCAAAGAATATCACTTCAAAAAATAACATTCACACTTCAAAAAATAACATTCATAATTTCAATCCTTTACCTTGTGGAAGCTTCCATAAAAGATTTTCTTTACTTCATCATTATCAAAAGTTACAGTTTGAACCTCTCCTCTTGCATCCTTGTTAAAGAATGACAACACTTTGCTCGCAGCTACAACAAATAAAGATAATAGATTTCATTTCAGATGTACTACAAAAATCACTATCATAAGATACACTCATGGATAAAATATAGTGTAACCACTCAGTTGCGTAAACATGGATTATACATGACTTTACAGGACCATAACTGCGTAGATGTACATTCCTCTGGCTTTAGAGGTAATAACAAAGTCAAAACGTGGCTTAGTTGAATCATTCTTAGCTGAATAATTAATTGAAGTACAAAGTAAAAAAATTCTTGTAAAACAAAAAACATATAATCCCTTTTCCATATAAAAATGCTTTGCGTTTGGAAAGAATGCATGAAAAGTAACTTTTTAAAGTAAAAAGTTTCTGTTCAATAAGCATAATCATCCTTACGATCAAGCACCACTCCAACTTGTGGTTTGTAATCTCTGTCTGTAATCTGCCAAATTGCGAAAGGCTCATTGGGTGATTCCGGCAGAAGGCGGAATAACATAATGATAGTGTAAGCCTGTGGCAAACCCTCTGGGTGAATCTCCCTGCAAAGACAACATGAGGACATTTTTTTCACATCAAAAACACAAGAAAAAATTAAGAGAGATCATCATTTGCTCTTTCTCAAAGACATAAGAGTAGTGGAGGATCACAGTATTTAACAGAATTACCCCTGCATACAGAAAAGAACTATGTTTTAAAAATCATACTGTGATTTGTTAAGATGAACCCAAGGCTTATCCTTGCATTCATGGTTATGAGCATGGCAATGGGGACTGTGACTGTGACCAAGAGGTGTATGTATTCTGGTGGAAAGATTCAGAATAAAATACACATATTTTAAATTTATGATAATTATAAAGGAAAGACCATAGCTTTATTATTCTTTCACCTAAGCCATTTTAGACAATCAGGAAACAGAAAACACTGCCCTTGACTATGCTGTCAGCCAGGCATAGGTACAATGAAGGAGATAATTAATTCCCTGAAATTGGCACTGTGATGAATTTGGGCTCATTCATCATTGGTTGTTGAGGTTTAGATTTGTGATGTTCAGACTGTTAGATATTAAAAAGACAGAAAGACAGAGGTAAATAAAAATATGCCTCATCTGGCCTCTGGTATATTCTGAAGGAGGGAAAATACAGGAAGGGAACTAAAAAAAAGGAAGTAAATTCTGTTTCTCCTTAGACAATATGCTGGCACTTCTGCAGACTTAGAGGGAGCTTTGGCCTCATGAACATAGATAGAGAAATATTAAAATTAATAAAGATATTGCTCTGTACTTTGGGCACAGCTCATCTACCTATGTAGTCAGAGACATTCTGCAATAATAATGATATCATTACATCAATAACAACACACAGTACATTGCAAGAAAGAAAATAATAAAGTAGATATTGCAACCATCTCTATAACTTTGATACCAAGTTAACTAGGTATGAAAACAACTATGCCACCAGGATCAGGGAACTTTTATGTCTTGTCGTCTCTGTTTAAAATGAGTATTATTTTCTGGCTCCGCATGAAAAATAACTGCCAAGAATACTCTGACAAGTCTACCTCACCTCTTAAAGGAGACAACAGAATATATCATAACATTTTGAAAAATAAACAGAAGCTCTTTTTTATCATTTTACTTATCCTGTTAAATGCAAGATTTATGTTAATATAACAGGCAGTTTCAAAACAAGGTCCCACTAAATGGAATTATCTGCACTTCCGTAGGCTGTAAAAATCCAGACTATGAGGGATCTTTCACTCCCAAAACTATACTGGCCCATCAAAGAAGAAAAACTCCTTATATCCTAAAATTTAACGGTTGTGAGCTGAGAAAACTATCAAAAAAATATTGATTCTTCATATATCTCAGCTCCCATATGTGATCTAATCTTTACCCAATCTCACAGGATAGCACAAGTTTTCAAAAGTTTATTTGAACAAATGACCTCCTTAATCTAATAGAAATAATGGGCTAGCTTGAGGCACCTCTTCTTTCTACATGACTTTTCTAAAACATACTGATGAAGATGGGAGAAGAGCAGAAGTAAAAAGACAGTAAAGGAGATACTGTTTTCTCTCTACTACTAGATTCCTCTTACTCAAACTACCTCTGCTTTTTTTTTTTCTTTTTTTTTTTTTTATGGTTCAAAAGAAAGACCTCCGTATTAACCTCCATAACCGCACTTAACGATTACAGGTCCTTGAAAACCCTACTCCATTTGCCAAATACAGCAACACGATTAGAGGATAAACTATCCCACAACGATGACATCAGTGTGCTGCTTACTGCAGTATGATGCCTCTGCAAAAAGTGGAACTTATCCTTCCAAATTGAAACCATTTCCCTCCGGCAGTGTGGAGTTCTTTGTATTAAAGAGGCTGTTGTCCAATGACTTCAGGACAAACTGCTGATTATACTCATTACATAAAACTTGAATGACTTTGAATGGTTAAGAAGCACAGCCTTAAAAAAAAAAAAAAAAAATCATGAAGGAAGAAAAGGAATTTAATGAGAAAAATGGCATATAATTTGGAGTATTTTTCTTGGGAGTTCAGTAAAAGGAACACTAAATAACTGCATCTTTTGTAAAATACTAATGCTATTAGCTATAAACTCTGTTAATCCTTCTCCACTTACTTGTCAAGTACAAGCCTTCCAGGAAAGCAGTTTAACAGATGACTTACCGTACTGGCTGGCTGATAAAAGCATTTTTGTGGAGCCTGTATGCTACATAGCTTGGGAAAGAGCCTGATTCCAGTGATACACCTTGTACAGAAGCAAAATGCTTCTCTGTTAGGTTATATGACTCCAGCATCTTGAAGCCTTTAAGAAAAGGAAAGGAAACAAAAAAAGAAATGCTGTAGTGTAACTGTGGGATATGACACAAATAAGACTATGCCAAAATATAAGGGACAGCTCCTTACCAGGTGAAGTATATCCCTCCAGGTAAATAAGAGGACAAGCTAAAAGAAATGAAACAACATGTAAATTCAAACTAATAGAACCTAACAAGCAAGACTTCAACAATTCTTATTATCAGAAAAGCTGCACTCTTACTAATTATCAGTCAATTTTAGTTACCCTTGTCATCCTATGTTCTGCTCTGCAGCAGATGAGGTGTTAAAATATTTACTCGCTACTTGAAATAGGATACATCTTCCATCATAAATTGTATGAAATAATAAATGAACCTCAAGAATATTTTAAGAGTCCAATTCATAAGAAGAAATGGGCATGAGGACGCAATCTTTCCACAGATATTTAATGCATGAGTCAGACTGCGTATTAGCTGTCAGATTCAGAAGGAAAAACTGCAGATTTATAGAGGTCCCCGGCAGCCTGTGGATAAGGCAGTAAGGGTGTACATAGTTGCACGACAGGCCTGAGAATTTTTCATTTTTGCCATAGAAGGATTTCACATGAGTAAACAACTGGACTTTAATTTAGATAATTTTAACATCATATGCTTCAGCTGCATATCAGCTGCATGAATCTCAGCTCAGGAGTCTTTCTGGTAAGGAAGAGACCTAGCTTGTCCCACAGTACACATTAGGCATTATTCAGCTTCCTCTTAAAGAGTACTTCTTAGCGACTACCAGTTCTTCCAGTATGTGAGACATTATATAAAATATAAGAAGAACTTCAAATTAAAAATAATAGCTTTCTCTCTCAAAGCATGTGTAATTATAATGCAACTTATTCTTTCTATATGAACGCTTCTTCTAAAGTGTTGTAAATGGGATGACAACTGTAGCACTACATAAGCAAATATACTTGCTTAGGGATAATGGAAAAACTGCCTGTTACTCACTTGAGGTAGCTGTCTCACACACAAAAGTGAGGAGGTTATCTTGAATCTTTTCAAAAGCATCAAAGTCATCAACAATAAATACATGACGCTCACTGGGTTTGCTGGCAATCTTGGCCAGCTCATTGTAATCCACATCAGCCACACCGACCACAAAGATACTGAAACCTGTAAAAGTAACACTTTTAATGCAAAATGTAGTTAATACACATTACAATTTTTCCAGGCCAATATTTCATGAAACATCTCTGCCATTGACTTTTCAAGCTCCACCAAGTCTTGTTTCTGACCTTCTTTATGAGCATATATTCTGGACACCCTTTCACCTTATCAATGTTCAAGAGGGATTAGACTGATTTTTGTATCTTTCTTTCAAAACTTTATCCTTCTTCCTTCACTGACTGCTGCTGGGCATTATCCAAGCTCACAGGTCTGACTCGATTGTCCCTTTCATGTAAAATGCACAGTCTTCTCCATTCTACAGTATCTTAAATCCAAAATCTCTGTGCACAATATCTACAGTTATCTTTTAACCCTTGCCACCTCCTGCTTCTCATGTTTCTCTCTTTCCCTCTCTTGTTCTTGGGGTAGGATTCATGTTACCAATTCTTACTTTCCAAGTTAACAATGAGTTTAAGCTAGCTGTCTAGGCTCCCTTTATAATCAACACACAGAGATGGATTCAGAATGCAGTTCATCTCACCTCCCTAAGATCCTTAGTTCGAGATAGGAGAAGCTGTGCTCTGTAGATATCTATCTGTTGCTCTCTACAATGACCACAGAAGGACCCTAGATGACGAGCTCAGAGCAGATCTCTAGTAGCTAGATGTCTAAAGTAAAATGAGAAGAATAGGGCCCCTAGAATTTAATCATGTAACACCAGGAGTAAAGGTATAATCTGCTCCTTTGTCAGCTCTGTTTTCCTTAACCAATCTTTATAATAGCTTCTACTTGCCTTCTATGTCAAGTTTTAGCTTTACTTTATCTTCTAGCCTTTACAAAATTCTCTAACTCCTTTCTTTTCTCTAACTGATTCTTCACTTGGTAATTTCTACTCTCTACCACAAAACAGAGAAGGGAAAAATGTCACTGCAGAATTCAACACTAAATAGTAAAATCTACCACAAAAAATCAGGAACAAGGAACAAGAAACTGCACAAGCTAGCTAAGTCAAAGCTAAAACAAGCATATCTTCATAAGCTGCTGTCACAGCAGTAATTACACAATAGATATCCACAGATGGAAAGATAACAAAGGTAAGATTGTCTAAATACAACTGTTAGCCTGAAGAAAAATCAAATATATGCATGTAAAATGTGGAAAAAATAGTTAGCCAGCAATACATCATAAAAGAAAATTAACAGCTGTTCTTGAAGTTCAACTGACTATGAATGAACAATGGACGCTGTTCCAGAAAAGGCAAATGTCATTCTGGGGTGTATTAACAGACATGTAAAAGACAGTTAGTCCTCTCTGACCAATATTGATGAGGTCTTGGCTGAAATACTACATTTAGTTCTGGTTACTATATTTTAGAAGCAAAGAAACTGAAGTCAGTAGAAAGGATAGCAAAAATGACAAGAGGTTTGCAAATCATGATCAATGGAGAAGGCTGAAGGAAATGCGTTTGCTTAGTCTAGAAAAAGAAAAGACAGAGATAGGAAATGACAAAAGGCTTCAAGTATGAAGGCCTGTTACAAAGTGGATAATGACCAATTGCTTTCCTGATTAACTTGGGACATGAAAAAAGGAGTTTCATTAGCTTCAAGAAACATGTAAGTAGGATGTGAAGAAAAGCTTTTCAACTATAAGAGTAGTTAAGCACTGCAGCAGATTATACAGGGAGATTGTAGAGGTTTTTATGAATAGCCTAGCCAAATTAGAAGTAATATAGATAGAGCTGATTCCTTCATTCTAGAGAGACAACTTGTTGTCTAAGCCCTGTAAGTCTGTGATTTTTTTAAGGAAGTATATCCTCTTCATACTCAGGGATTTGAACTCCAGTTGGTTCACATACTGAAATGCAGAACTGCTGGTGATGGCAAAGGAAGGAACAGGTACTTAGTTACACATAGTCCATTCAGGAAGTCTACAGAGAGACTGCAAGGTTTCCCAGCTTGGAAGGCAATGAAGGAGTCAATTCAGACCCACCTCCAGCAATAACAGGTCCTTTAATTGAAGCTCCTCTACCTTATATCAGCTGCAGCTTAAAACTCAAAATACATAAATAAGTAAATAAAATAAATAAAAAAGCCTAGCCTGGTATCTCAAAAGCACCAGAAAGGAGTGAACTTCATAATGACCCTGGGGTCCACACAGCAGGAGGAGGAGGAAGTGATGAAGTGATTGAAAGTCATCTTTACTAAATGGTGTGCAAGAGGAATTCCTGAAAAGCCTTTGGAAGCCAGATCCCTCCCAGAGAGACAGAGAAAGAAGAAGCAAGTATGGCCCAGGGAATCTAAATTCTTAAAATAGTTCTGAACCATTCCAAACACACATTTCTGAGTGTTGGAAAAAGAATTCCCAGATACCTGAAACACCATTTTTAAACTGTATTGCTTCACACTTAAGGAAATGAAATGGCGAAAGAGTTGGGTACTGTGAATTGCTTACCAGAATGTTGTATGACTGTTGCTGCCTTCCTCACCTCATCCTGCGATCGACCGTCTGTGACAACAACAAGTACCTTGGGAACGCCTCGCCTCATGCCACTCTCCCAAGTCAAGACCTTTTCTTTGATAAATGTGAGGGCTTTGCCTGCAAAGTGCACAGCGAATAAGGAGTCAGTCATGCCATCCACAAGAATATAAAGCAATTACTTTACCTTGAAAAGTACGGCAGTCACAAAACTAAAACTCAACATAAAACATAAACCTTGTGCCATGTCATAGTAGGATAATGAGGCAGTTTCCAAAAACAATTTACAGAAAAGAAATTATAGCTGAGAGTTACCTGTCCGTGTATTTCCACCTCTGTACTGAATATTTTGAAGAGCTCCAAGGGCCTGGGCTTTATCATCAAACGTATTCAGTTTAAATTCAGATTTTGCCTCATCACTGTACTGCACAAATGAAACCTGAAACAGAAAGTATCACAGTGTTCAATCTCATACTTCTGTGAGTTCACAGAAACTCTCTCGAGTGAAACAAGTATTACAGAATATTAGTAATCATTAAATAAGCTTTTTTTTCACATATATATATGTGCACATACACATATTTACATACATAGATATTCTCACAGCTATGTACATACAATATTTTTTCATTTTTTCTTCTTACTGGATAAAATAGGATAAGGACTTAAATAGGTATGATTAATTGCATGCTATTATTGCAATGAAATATACAGCACCTATTCTCTGCTTCAGAAGAGGTGTACAGTGTCCACAAAACATCAATTGTTTTAAGAAATGAAAAAGGATGTCTGTGACAAAGCAGAGCATGAGGGGTCCCTTTTCCTTAAATAGAAGTCTAAAGTGTTAAAGATGGGGAAGCAAATGTCTAAAGATATGCCTGGAAGATGAAAGGTAGTTCATGAGCAATATAAATAGCTTCAACAGTTACTAGAAAAAACACTCTTCCACAAAAAAAAAAAAAACCAAAATCTTCTCCTTCTAACCAAGGAAATTGTACTGCACCTGCAGGTCTTTGTAATGGTCCAGAAATACCTTTTAAGTAACAGTCTCAAGACTCATGTTACTCACTTCATCCAGTGAAAGAGAGAGATTTATAGAACTCTAGGCAGCACTTTCATCCAACTTCCCAAACACAGAAGAAAAAGGATGATGGTGGGAGGCTTACTGTAAGAAGTCTCCCAAAAAGGGCTCTGTCAGAGCCAGGACTGGCTCATATATTCTGGAATTCTATTCTTCATCAGCTACTACTGTTTACATTCAGGGGACATCATTCAGGATGATACATTCAGGGGACTAACTTTTCCCCATACTAACACAAGGCCCACTGTGGACTCATTTGGCTCTTTAGTGTGGTATGAATTGACCTCTGGAAGTGCCTGTCTCAGGGCTACCAGACAAGGCTAACAACAAGCCCGCTGAATTCCTTCCATACACAAGACTGTCTTCTTGAATTGAGAGATTAAAACATAATCCCAACTCAAAATTTACTCTATCCTCAAAACAGATTTCTGATATAAAACAGATGAACACTAATTCATAATAACTATGCAGCGTGGCATATACACCACCCCAGGTTGTTCTCTCCCTGTAAACTCCTTCAACTTCCATCCTTCAGAAGGGAAACTTCTCAGGGTAGACTGAGTTATCTTTGCATTTACAGAGCACCCCATATATTTCATATATACATATACACGCACACACGCACACACATTGCATTGTAGAGCAATCTGCCACAAAAAAAAAATAGCAGAAGTTCTAAAGAAAGGAAAAAATCAGCTGTAATTCAGCTTCATTTTTATTTTCTCTCCAAAATGCACTCAAGACAAATAACAAACCAACCTGTATTCCAGCAGGATTAATCAAATCAAAGGCTCCTACTGTATTAAAAACAAATTTCACTACTTTGTTGAAGTTATCATCACCAATACTCCAGGAAGCATCAGTCAAGAACACTATGTCTGCTTTGGCACCTCTACATACTGAAAGACAAAGAAAAGGAAAATATGCATACTACTGTGGAATAAAGAGTATTGTTTCAAAAATTGAAAATTCAGGAGTGACAAATATTTGGTAAGCTTCTCTTATCATGCAGTAAACCTGGCAGATGGCTTATATCCACTACAAAACACACTTATTAATTTTTTAAAAAAAGAATTTGTCCAAGAAGCAAATAGAAATATTTTAAATGACTTTTTTTTTTCTAGATATTGGTTGAGCAACTAATATGAATTATGTCAATTGTGAGTAGGCATGGCTCACAAATCTGTTTCAAACCCATAAATACCATTATCTTCCCCCCCGGTGGATGCACCTTGCTATCCTAACCCATGAAAACTCCACAGTGAATGGATGAAATTAGGAAATTGGTCTCAAACTTTATTATCTACAAGGTTGTGCTAGTTTTAAGTCTATATCAAGTTATGAAAAAAAGAATTAAAACCTGAAGCACTACAGCACCTCTGTAAAAATACTGAATAAATCTACAAACAAACATACCATCTCGAGCTGGAGGGATTGTAGGAGGTGGAGGAGGTGTAGGCGGTGGAGTTGGTGCTTCGGTAGGTTTGAGGACTGAAAGAAATTTTTTTTGATTCAGTATGAATTCCTTCATTCAAATAAAAGCTCTAGATTATGTTTTATATTACTGAAGAAAGAATCAAGCCCTTTCTCACTAACCCATACAATGTTCAATTAGCAAAGAAAAACTTCACAAAGGTGCACGATTTCATTGTGACAAAGGAACAACTTCACATAAGCTGAAGCACATCCTGCTTTGAAACTGCTTCCCAGTTTCTCATCTAAATGAGAAGAAATAATTGGGTTGGGGAAGTTCGTAAGAACTTCTCTCTTTCCCTCACAAACTCAGCTGACATTACTATCAGAGAAAGAGAAAAGATTACTTGACAGTACTGAAAGGCATTTTGAAGTAAGACAAGTTTTGTAGCAAAAATGTAAGGTTCACAGTATTGGTTATGTACCTGTGTGTTCCCTCAAAGACACTGGAGGTCCCTCGAGGTTAGGGGTCTGAACAAAGACGGTCGCGTTGTATTCAGTGTCTGGTGAGAGGCCAGTGAAACAGTGGCTCGTTTCTGATCCACGTACTGTGATTTCTTGTCCTCTGGATCCTGTTAAAATAAAGCCCAATTGAAAGAACATTAGAAGCCTGTATTGCCCTTAAAACCCTTTCTGAACCAAGATTTTGCTATGAGAACTCTTCACCCTGAAGCATTCTGGAGAACGACCATCTTCCCCTCAGACAGAATGCTGGTAACTTCTGGTTACAGTCTTCCACCATATTAAATACAGGGTGCTGCTACTGAAATAAAACATGTCACCAGAAAAAAAAAAAAATACACTTACCATCAGCTGGATTTAGCTTTAGTCGATAGGAAGTTGCTGACCGGTGAGCAGACCATCGGATACAGAAAGTATCCCAACCCACTTTATAACTTGTTAGATCAGTAACATTCAAATATACTGTAAGTGGAGAAAGAGACAAATTACTCTTTGGGAATAGTGCGTAATGCACATTAAATGATAAGGTCAAAATGAAAATTAGACTAACAATACTAGCAGTGATTTTTCTTTTTGTTAATATTTATAGATGAAAAAAGAAATTCTAGTCAAATGTCTTTATTTTTTGTTATGTCTCACAGATGCCCAGATATTTACAAAGACCCAAACACTGATACCGTTCTCACATTAGATAATAACCCATTTTATGAGTTCAACAGCCCATTTTATGATCTTTTTTTTGCACTAAGTAGAACTCTTATAAAATAAGAGACCTCTGAAAAACAGAATCTGTCTGATTAGATTTACTGCAGTATGAAAAAAAAGTCAACAGAAGTCAACAAAAATGACTACAACAATTTTGACTTACATGTAGTGCCTTGATCTGTCAAAGGTATGCTCATTCCAGAATCATACTGGGCGTAAACATTCACATCATATGTAGTACTGGGAGACAAGTTATGCAGGGTATAGGAAGTCACCTCTCCAACAAAAACTTCCATTGGCTCATTTGAACCTTGATTGAAGGGAAGCATTGGGGAAAGGCAGAGAGGAAAAGATTCGTGATTAGATGACCTAGGAAATTATCAGCCTTCTTTTTTGCTCATCTTGTTTACTTTCACTAAAACAAAACAAAATCACTTCTTAAATAATCTTATTTCAGCATATAAGACAATTGTGAACAGAACACATACAGCTCCAAAAGCTACTGTGCAATATTGGTTTTAATTCAATTTCTAGAAAGGGATATTTATCATATCATTTTCTCATTATAGAAAAAAAAATGTTTTGAAGAACTTTAATACCAAAATACCTGTTCAATACTCAACTCACATACACCAGTCCATATCCTCAGAAAGTCAAGTCTGGACCAGAACTTTATCTAGTCACTATATTAAATCTCAACTATACAATTTATTCTCTGTAATTGAATGCACGAACACTGTATTTGGTAGATTGCACTTCTTACGAAATACTGAAAACAAAAAGACTTAAGCTTGCATCAAATCCAGCAAATAATGGAAATAAATATATCACTTATCACTAACGTTTCCACTATACATGTGATTTCTATTCTGAACTCCCACTAGCCATTCACTGTTCTGAAAGTGCTCTCTTTTCAATGAACAGGTTTTCTTACCAACTGGTTTGTATACAATTTTATAGCCTAGAACAGGGGATGGTGAAGGATCCCAGGAAACTCTGAATCGTGTATACCATTCATCAGATATATACATGTTCTGAGGAGGAAGCAGGCCAACTGAAAAAACAAACAAACATCTTAATTAGTTGGACTCCTAACTGTTTTTCAATCTCTACAAGCCTACGGTATAATTCTGTAGGGAAAGAAACATGTCAGAAACATCACTAACATAATGAGACTTTACCAATGTTGGAGCACCAAGGCAATCTTTATCTTAAATTTAAAAAGAATAGAGAGTATTAAAACAAATTACCAGTTCTTCCATTTCCAGTCAGTTGTCCACCATCTCCATCTTCATATACTGCCACAACAGTAATTTTATATGGTGTATCTGACTGCAGTGGTTGTAGTATCACATTGTTTCTTATCCCAGGAACTGTTGTCTAGAACACATAATAGAAAAAGAGGTTAATAATGCGCATAGTATTCCAATGACCAATAATGACAGTAACTTGAACTAAAAATTTGTTCAACAGCTCGCATTCCTTTTATTATGTCCACTGTGGATAAAGTCATTCGTATATCTTAATGGCTATAACCTATGAACAATTTCAAGCATGTACTAGTTTACAATATAAAACACTATGGCAGTCATAAAAACATAATACAAATTGACTCTTTGCTCCCTATTCTCATATCAGCCTAAGTTGCTCCCTTTCATCACTCAGCACTGTTCCCTCTGGAAAAGAGGGAAGCTGTGATGATGTGTTCAAAGACAGAAAAAGAGAAGAATAAGCTCCTGAAATGAGGTGGGAAAAAAAAGCCATTCACACTGCTGATGGGTTGTATTGCTCCTTCTCTATTGTCCTCACACCAGGATATAATTTTCCTAACAGAAACAACAGTAACTCTGAGAAAGAAGCCCTAAATATTTTGATATGAAAAAACTTGCCTATTTATGCAATTAACATTCTTCTCATCTTCCTGTTGCAGCTACACTCTATACCCCTCTAATTGAAAGTTAGGTATAATGAAAAAAGTGAAGCTGCTCCATAAAAAGGTCACATAGCATTGAAACTGCAGAAAGTATCTCAAAGTATGTCAAAACCATGCCCCAATCAACATTATTTCATTATTAGCTGACAAAAAAAAAAAAAAAAAATTAGTTGATTGAGGCCTGCTGTTAAGAAATGTCCAACATTTTCCACGAATAACCTGTGTGTGTTCAAAACACAACCTTTCCACTGAAAAACAATCAGCTTCACTAGGGAATTTTCAACCAGTGAACATTCATCATGTCCTACACAATGACATTTAAGCAACAACAGCATTTAGGTAGTGCTCTAAATGTTGAATTTTGGCTGGTGGAAGTTAGCAGGAATTCTGCCATTGACCTGTATGGGATATGAGTTTGGCTTTGCTATAAACACTCAGTGAATTTTATAAATATCAGATTAACTGGTGCTACGATTAAGCTGCAGGAAATTAAACACAAACACTTTATACTGAACACTTCAAAAGCAAGCTAGATGCTGAAATGAAGTAACCACTGTTTTCTTAGCTAAACCAACTTGAACAACTCACTTCAATTTATAAAATGCAGACATATTTATTCTGTATCTTAGCACAACGACTTCATATTGAATAGAATATGAAGTAATTGCTATATACCATAGCAAAATGTTTGAACTAAATGTGAGAGGTAGGTTCTGCTCAAAACCTTCTGATTGATGTGACTCATAAGTTTAGCATTATTTAACACAGTTTGGTACATTAAACTGTTTATACACTGCAACGTTGTGAAAAAAACTGTTTTAGACAAATCATGGCTTCGTTAGTGACCCTTAAACAGTAATGACCAAACTCAAAGCTACCAAAGTGTACTACATGTACTACAGGTATCTGTCTTTCTGTAGCCTAAGCAATCAAATGAAAACGTCTTTATGCTTATTAAGGAATTACAGAGCTTACGTATTCATCAATGGGATCTCCCACAGTGGGCGAATAAATGATTCTGTATTGCTGGACTGGTCCATCAGCATGGTCCCATTGTACAGAAAGGCTGTTTGTGGTCTCATCAAATACCCGCACATTCCTTGGCCCGCTGCGAGGCACTAAAGAAAGAAATACAGATGCCTATATAAAACAAGATTCTTTCAGCCTAGTGTAATTCTCACTGATTCAGGCACTGCCCAGGAACAGAAGCTAAGAAACCCAGAATAAGCAGATGCAGGCAGATTTGGTAGATAATATAGCAGTACCTAAAGGTCTCAAACAGAAATAGGGCCTTAACTAGAAGAACTGGAACACTATGGAAGGGAGAAAACATTGAAGGGACATGGAAAGTCAGGATCTATATAAAGAACCTGTCATATTTGCCAACTGTGGATATGCAGGTATGTGGATATAATAGAGAAGGCATTGAGGCAGCAGAAGAGGGGTGGCATATGAATGCTGTGGACAAGTTCTGAACACACGATTTCTCAAATTTATTTGCAATACACCCAGCATACTCAGGTCTTGCAAGCTAAGTTGCCACAAGAGGTTTTGGAGTTTAGGCAGCTCCAGAGAAACAAATGTTTGGGGAAATCTACATATACAATTATTATGTAAGGCACCAAACATGAGGTACAATTATTTTTCCCGTTGACCGTAAATTCTACCCATCTTAACACGCCATTTGTTTTCAGAAAGACAATTATATATTTAGCTGCCATTAAATTTCAAAGGGCAGTTTTTACACCCTCAAACATGTAAGCTGAAATTAGGTTTGTTTCACAGATGACAGTGAGTTCAGTGATTACACATATGCCACAACTGCCAGACAACGTAACAACAGCTCCCTTCCAGAAAGGCCTAGTAAGAGTTTCAGCCATAATTTGTTTGCACTGAAGGGCTTACACTATTTCTCATTGCAATCAGCTTTATAAACTCCTAATACATTGAATCTTTACACAGATTACACGTAGAAAGTATTGCTTCTTACATGTCCTTCCCTGTGCTTCACTTGGATTGCCTTCTCCATCTGCATACAGAGCTATAACATTTATTGAGTAAGGCGTGTCAGGAGTCAAGCGCTCCAGCATCACATCACGAGTGTTGGCTGGTACCACAATCTAAAGTGGAAACAAAAATAAAAATAACAATAAAAAAACCCTTCACATTATGCCATGTCTTCTTAGAATGAGCAAATTGAATGAAATACAGAAAATTTGGGAACCCTATCATTTTAGGGTCACCCCAACCAATTAAAATTGATAAAAAAATCAACAGTGGGTGCTACAAAAGACTGGAAAACACATAAGGAGTTCTCATTCTTCAGAGCTGTTATTTTTTACATTTTGCAATAAAACAGAAAAAAGCAGAAATATTCAGGTACCCAAAGGAAAAAAAAAATAAAAAAAAAGTAGATCCCATCATGGTTTACTGATATATAAAGGACATTTCCTAATAGGTGCTAACAGACAGGTTCCCAATTGTGTATGAAGTTATACTTTACAGATGCAAATAACTCATGAAAAATTCTAACACTTTTGTACATTCAAGGATATCCATCTCTACATATACTGTATGGATGTACATTTTGTACAGGTCTAGGTCTAAGATTGTACCCATTTCCACACAAATTCAAGACCTCTTCCTACTTTACATGTGGAAGGCAAACTTGTACTCATTCTCATACTCAGATTTCATTGCTCATTAAGCCCTAAATGCTTAAATGCTAATGATTTGGGGTAAACAGATGGTTTAGTGGTAAAATCATAAAATCTTGGCATCTGGTTTCATAATTATTTCCTAGTAAATAGCTGTTTCCTTCTCTTGTATTCAAAAAAGGTTTTATTATAAGTTATTTTTAGCTGAAATATGCTAAAGGATATTCAGGCCTCAGTCTTCAATATTAAATAGTAAAGGATTATTTCTTATTTTATTTCACTAAATTAAGCATTTACTTACAATGAAATAAATTCCTTTTGAGATGGTATTTTCAGCAGGGGTACTACTAGGAAGATAATTGACCTCAGATCATTATTATCATTCTATACTCACTGAAGGAAACAATAAACTCCACCTATTTTTAAGGAACAGTAAAAAAAAAAGAAAAAAAAATTAAATTACTTACAGATTCTGATGGCCTTGGGCCAGACAATGGTGAATAATTAATTCTGTATTGCTGTACTGGACCTGGAGCAGGTTCCCATCGGACATTCATGCTGTTTGGTGTGGGGTTATAAACTTGAATATTTCTTGGCGTTCCTCTCTCCACTAGATCAAGGATAATTTAAATTAAGTTTTACAAAGCTGTTTACTTAAGAATGAACTATTTCTACTTGAATTTACAACTGTGTGAAAAAGCAACTGAAAAGTTCTTCAGTCTGAGATGTGTACATTACTTGTCCTATCCTTAAATCTAAGAAAATCAGTTATTAATCATTACAAACATCCATGCCATGCAGTGAAGTGCGTATGTTTATGCTGCAAAACAAAGTTATCATTAGAACACTTTGTTATTACACCAGCGTTTCCTGACTACCCACTTAAGAAAAGCACAAAACACATATTTTAGCTCATGCTGGCATTCAGATTTCAAATTCCTGGAAAATTTTTAGTACGTGGCATGGACATCAACATGGATTTAAACCAGTATTTGACATTTGCTCACCAATATTGCTACTGGCACTAGAACTAAAACTTTACTCTTGTGTGGAGGTAAAAGAGTAAGTTAGCTGCACAGCACTGATCTGAGATTTTCTGAGTTAAATGGAGAGAAAGCTCCTATCTGAATAAGGAAAGAAAACTGTTGAAGTTACAGAACTGCACCACAATCAAGCAAGTAAACAGAGTTTCTTACACTGATGCCTTAGGTTGGGGGAAAAAAACTTCCACAGTTGATGTAAAATAAATTAGAATTCCTCAACTTCTGCTGGTTTGAGTCACTTCCACAAAAGCCCTAACACATTATTAAAAGGCCTGGTTTACTTACATGTTCTTCCAGTATCAGTCGTACGTCCACCATCCCCTTCTGAGAAAACCGGAACCACAGTAACAGTATAAGGTGTGTTGGATTCGAGAGACCTCAGGATGACATAGTTTGTGTTTCCTGGTACTGTGGTCTACAGATTTAAGAAGAAAGGTAGGGGGGTGGCATTTACATAAAGAACAAAAAACACTTAGATTTGTCTAATCTTCCTTACTGTTGATACTGATTTTAGATTATTTTACATTTGTGTTCCCACAAGGGAACATAAGCTGTAATGAACATCAAATTAGATTTAATTCAGTATGAGTTCAAATATATATATATTTTTATTACTTACATCTCTGATTATAGTTGTAACCCCACAATCCAGCATGGTAGATTACAATCCCCTCTCCTTTAAAAACAATGACCTTCACCACATCTCATTTCTAGACTGGATATGACAGAATCTTTACCAAAGAAGAATGCAGTTGAAATTTGAAGTGACACAGTATACAGTATCTTCTGGAACTGACTTTTGGGAAAGTTCTGTCTTGGGCAGTGCTTGTTAAATCCATTGCTGCCCTACACTATCACTTACAGATGTTCTTCACTTTTGGGTCCAGATCTTGTTCTACTGCTATCAGTAACAGAATCTATAGTGATCTCTCTAATTTCAACTATTTGGCAGCTCAGAGACATTAAGAAATCACTTTCTAAATCAAATAAAAACTATACAATGCCACAGCATGTCAATGATAACAAGTAATAAATTCCTCATGTTAATAAGTAGAAGTCCTTAGCATTTAGGAATATTTATTATCAGTAGCTCTCCAGATGCTTTTTGAGATAGTTCTAAGTGATCTACTCCTCATTTCACAGGCACATCAAATTGTACAGATATAGAAAATTAAACCCAAGCAGGAAAGAATAATATTTTCTCAATCTGCAATGAGGGCAATCCAAACCCATTTACAGAACTGTTTTAGCTCTAAGTAATTAAGTCACTTTAGAAGACTGTACTAAGACACCCACATGCATTTTTCTGCTGTAGCAAATATCAATGCAGATGGCTGTTTACTTGACTGTTTAGAAGTAAAAATGGGTAGAAATGAGGTCTCCTGACTAAAAACAGCTTTAGACCAACACACTTTACCCTAAGAATAATAGACATAAAACTGTGGCAGTAATTCCTGTTCTAAGAACTAATTACTGAAGATCTAATATAGTAAATCAAACATTGGTATTACATATGGAATATGTAACTTTGATTTAGATGCTCTGCAATTGCTCCATTGTGGCTAAGAAGGGGAAACAGGCAGAGTACAAGCAAATAAACCCCACCTCAGTCCACAGCATTTTTTCAAGGGGATCATAGACTGCTCTTTATCTGAGACAGCCAATGAGATCCACAAGAAGGATTTACCATTTCTTCTGCACCTCCAGCTGTAGGTACATAAAACACTTTGTATTGGCGAGGACTTCCTTCAGCATGATCCCATCGTACATTCAGAGTACTGGTGGTTGGGTCATAAACTCGCATGTTCTTCACAGTGGTGAGAGGTTCTGAAACAGGTCAAAGGGTGGTCAGAAATGTGGGTCACATTCTCTCAGGGGTGTATGTCAGATCATGACTATGCAATGTTTTATTATAAAATTTTAAAATTCAGCAGGTTTACTAGTTTATATTAAATGTTGTCTTCACTAATTAGAATTCATTAGCCCCATGCAAGAGCATCAGGAATGTTAATGACAATAAAAAGAAAGTTTATTTCTGGAGATTATATTAGAATGAGAAACAATGATTCCATTAGAATTACTTTACTAATTTCTCACAAAGAACACTCCTATATCTGACTTTCCATAGCAGACTTAAAAGTAAGCCAAATTCAAATTAATTAAGAGTACATTTATCTTATATTCCCAAAGTGTGTATGGTAGCACATCACTTAGTGCTTTCTGTAGGAATATCTAAACAATACTACCATCATAGAACTCTACAGTCTCAAAGAGCACACTGTAAAGGACAGTCTGTGAACTGAAGGTGCTGACAGAAAAGCAGTAAACATTTACTTAACAGCACACCATCAGCTAGTGGCCCACAGTTTCTCTGCAGTGAAGACTCTTTGGAACTCTTATTTACTTCTGCTATTCAAACCTATCCAAAGACAAAGGGCAAATGTAAATGGCATGACTTTCACCATAGGAAATCTGTCTCAGCTAATCTGAAAAGCGAAACATTCAGCTTTGTTTCACACCAGGGCTGAAGCACAGACCTTATGAGGAGCATGTGAGGGAGCTGGGATTATTTAGTCTGGAGAAGGTGAGGCTCAGAATAGACTTTATCGCTCTCTACAGCAACCTGAAAGGAGGTGATAGTGAGGCAGGGGTCGATCTCTTCTCCAGAATAACTACCAATAGGACAAGAGGAAATGGCCTCAAGCTGTGCCAGGGGAGGTTCAGGTTAGATATTAGGAAAAATTTCCACATGGAAAAAGTAGTCAAGCATTGGAAAAGGCTGCCCAAGGAGGTGATGAAGTCACTGGCCCTGGCAGTGTTCAAGGGATGTGTAGAGGAAGCACTTAGGCACATGGTTTAACGGGCATGGTGTTGAAGGGTTTACGGTTGGACTTGATGATCTTGAATCTATGATTCTATGATTTTGTGATCAAGCTACTTACTGGTTCTGCCTCGGCCTGTCATTCGTCCCCCTTCACCATCCGCATACATTGATGACACAGTGATAGCATAGGGCGTGTCAGGCTGCAGCTTCTGTATCACTACACTATTCTGCCGCCCTCCAACCATAGTCTGCAATAGGACAAAACAAAAAGATTACAATCATCTTTATGCTAAATCTTGCCATTTTAGTCAAGAATGCAACTAGCTGATACAGAGTAGAAAACACTAGGATTTGTCATAGGGTACAAAATCCTTGTGACTGAAACTGACAGTAGACATTGAACAGAAGTAATATTCAGTAAATACCCATTTTAGCTAATTTAGACAGAGTCCCCTGGCACAAAGCCAGTATTTTTTAAGACTTTTAAATTTGCATATAGCTACCTATGAACCATCAGTCTGTTCTGTGCCAGTACAGAGCTGTTTTCACCACATTGCCTCTGAATATATCATATTGAGTTTGATAAGTCCTTTATTCACTTTGACAGTCTCTGAATTTGCCTTATTATGCTCCACGCCAAGGTGTAACACAAGGATGAAACAATCTGCAGATCTCTAAAGTACGTTTTGTACAATAATAACATTGTCTCTCCTTGGTTTCATACATTCCATAGTACGCAGGTTGCTTCAATAGCTGTTCTAAAAGGTTTTTGTTAAGAGTCTAAAAAGTATTACACATCTTTGATTTCAAATTTTACTTCAACATATAAATGTTGATAACCATTCTGATAACCATATATCACAATCCTCATCAAGGAAAAAATTTACTACAGTACATTGAAAATAGTATTCAGGACTCAGCAAATGGGACTTTTGCACCTGTTCGAGGGTATCCTTTTTTTTTAGGACTATCTGAATATTCTTAAAGTCTTTTCAATTCAGGCAATTCTGTCATTATACTTAAAATGCATCAACAATAAAGAACTCTGATAACGAGTATTTATACACTTTCGTTTTTCATTAGAATCAGATTTTTTAATTTATCAGGAAGATTTATTTGTATTCAAGTGTCCAACAATCAGTTCAATGCATAAATGCTTTGAGCGTTCCATCATGGCAGCCTCCACATTTTAGTATGCACATGCCTTTCAAAATCTGACTCCAGATGACGATGATGGTCTCAGCAGTCTGATATACAGCTTTTGCAGACCTGTCTTCAAATCTCCTTTGCTCTCTCCTGGTCCTAAGACCATTAGACCAGTCTCACAGAGCAATAAAACCTTTTAAAAATTCCATCTTAAATATTTCGGTGGGGACACTGCTACAGTTTCTCTGGTAACAACAATTTAATCAAATACCACAGTCATAAAGAAGGGGACAAGAAATTCCTATCACATGTCCAAGAATTACACAGAGATTAATATTGCATAAAGACAGCGTGAATGTTCTGTGTGCTCTCCTCAGAAGTGTCTTCACTGAGGGCTACTGCTTGGCTTTCTCTCTAGATGAAAACAGCTAAGTCTATTTCACATTCTGTGTCACTACCCACATTTCACAGAATGACCATTCTTTTTTCACTTCAGCAATCGCAGATCACACCTGGCTGATAACATGACTATTTAATTAACCTTCCTGCTACTACCGCTATCGATATCTCACTAGAATTGCACTGACTGTCCAAAAAAATTCCCGTGTGCCTGTCTCTAGGTCTTTCTTAGACATATTGTTTCTTAGTATCATTGGCATGAATTTTAAAAAAGATTTTACTTCAACTCAAATGCATGCTGTTCAGAACAGCATACAAGTAGAACTGGGCGTGGAAGTGTCCGACCAAATCTAAAGTAAACATGCCTAGATATGCTTCTGAACATGTAAGATCTCAGATTACAGTAACAAGCTAAATATGTGTGGTTTTCTTCCGAGGCTGTTCCTGTGAGTCACGTGGCAATAACCACAACAGCCTCCTACTGCAGATTATGGCATCTTTAAGTAGCACACACTTCTGATAAACAGACTGATTGAATTACCGTTCCCAGGCTATGTTGCCTAGACCACCAGCAGTCTGCACAGCTCATGCTGACGATCAAGGGAAAGCTGCCTGGTCATGTGATATTGGCTCTCTCCCATCATTACAGCTGTTCATTCACATTAAAAGACACTAAAATACCTTAAAACACCATCCTAAAATATATTTCCCATGATCTAGCTTTTGCAACTGCTATTTTTTGATGGTTATTCTGTCCCCAGTATGATAAGCAAGGTTAACATACAATTCCCAGCTGTCCACTGTATGACCCATGGCAAAGCCCCTCTGATAGCACAAGAGTGCACATTGGAAAAAACAGCAAAAAAATGAAGGTGAAGGGGAATAGAAAAAAAAAATAAAAGTGGTTACATGTACATAGTTACCATAAATAGAAATCTTCCCCTAAAAGATAATTAATATATGCACTGCTATGCTTTGGAAATAAATTATCTCATTGTTTAATTTGCAGGTAGGTTTAGTAACTACAGCATTTCAGGATTAGTTACCGACTGTTCAGGGCCATCCCCACTGATAGGCTGGTAAATGATCCTGTATCTCTGTACTCGACCACTGGCAGGATCCCACTTCACGGTTAAACTGTGTGAAGTTGCATTGTACACCTGAAGGTTTCGTGGGCCACTCTTTGGGGCTGAGAAAGGCAATAAAGCAGAGAATAAACATGATTAAAGCAAAAAAAAGGCAAAGACAAACACTGCACTCACACTTCTAGGGCTGCGTGAATGTCCCACCAAAAGCAGAATGGATTAAAAATAAGAAGAGGACAACATAAATCGTAATGTTTGTAAAATAATAAACATGTGGTAATCTAGTGTTTAGCATTCCTCTAAATATACAATGTTTAATAAACAATCTCAGCTTTTTAAAGTCAACATTCTGCTCATTTTAGAAAAAGGCAGGTATAGGATTTCTTTAATACCATACCTGGAAATCTAGGTTCTTACCTGGTGTGGTTATAGGCACCAATGGTACTAGAAAAAAAGATAGAAAGAGTTTTCAGAACTCTCGCATGTGGATGCCTTCCAATTTAATAATTATGAGTAACAAAATATAGAAATCCTTAAACTACTTACATGTCCGTTCACTGCCAATCAGGTCATCACTTTCAGATTCATCAGGATAGATGGCAGTAACGGAGATATCATATAATGTATCTGGATTCAGATTTTCAAAGACCAAACTATTCTCATCCCCATTCAAGATGGTCTTGAGGAGAAAAAAAAAAAAAAAAGAGAGCATGAAAGAGACAGAGGGAGAGAGAGAGAGAGAAAAATAACTTTCTACACAGTTTGCAACATCACTACAATGACTATTACTTAAACTCTGCATTTTAAGTCTTCTCATAGAATTTCCAAGGATCATGAAAAGAATGCTTGCGAGATATATAATTTATTAATTAGATTTTTGATTTAAAAAACACACTCTCCAAGACACTGCACCCAAAAATCCTATGGTGACCACGCACTCTTACCTCCTGCTTTTCAGGTCTTCCATAGGGTCCCCAGGTTATTCTATACAGAGAAACATCTGGAGCTCCATGATCCCAAGTTCCTCTGAAACTGTGCTTAGTTACATCTGTGATTCTGAGATTGACTGGAGCTGGTACAGGCTCTATCACAAGAAGAATAAAAATACTCTACAAAATGTAACTACAAAATGAATTTAGTTAAACCAAATAATTGCTCAGATAAATAATTTAGAAGATAGTCTTCTACAGGAGTTTCTCTTGTCAGTTACTATGCTTCTAACAACCACCACAAAATCCCATAGTGAAACTCAGCAGTAATGCATTACGACACAGACTCTAAGATAAAAATACCTATAAGCAGAGCTATTAGGAAAACTCACGAGTGACAGCTTCTGCAGATACTGGTAGAGATTCCCCTTCATCATATACAGCAACAACTTTTACATTATACAGTGTTTGGGAGGAAAGGTCAGTAAGAGTTGTGCTGGTTTTCGATCTCTCAACTTCTACCTAGGAGTAAAAGTAATGGGTTAAGAATTATAAATTGTTCCATTGATGACCCTGTGTTTAATTAAATTCTGAGAAAGAAAATGTTTGCACTAAATTTTACTATTTTCCCCTACATTTACATCTGAATGTTGAAGGTCTGCCATTCCAAAGTATGTTGTCCCACATATCAGCAAGCTACTTCTGGCTGTTTCACTGCTTCATTCATTTTGGCGATGAGGATGCAGACTGCATCTCCAGAAAGTTCTCATTCTCTTAGAAAAAAAGGCATTTAATCCCCAAGGAGTTGGTGCATGGCTAGCACCAACGCACTTATGGAAGGCTTGCACCTAACTCAATGAAAGGTATCTGTAGCAATGCTCACTCATGTGGTGTCAGTGAGGAAAAGTGCTATCATGCCTCCTTTAATTCACAATCTGTTCCTCCTAATTGTAAGTTGTTCCTAAAGCTTAGCATAATAACAGTCATGGTGAGGAAATGGATATTTATCAAAGCGCAGAACTACCTAGTCAGTCTGAGGCCTTTTCCCCCTCCTTATGAGAAGGAAGGGAGTAGGTGAAGAATCCTAGCTCAAACTTAGTCAGCTCCCAAGACATCCGTACCCTTTCTCAACTATGTTCCCTATTCTCAATGATGACTTCTAGTATTACTTTTAAATTATTTTAATAATCCAACTTCTTAAAAGAAAACTCTCTTCAAATACTTGCAAAAATGTTATTTTTCCTTACCTCCTTTATGTCAGCTTCTTCTGCATCTTTGTATCTTATGATGTATTTCCGAACATTGCCTGGGGCAGGATCCCAAAGGACATTCATTCTGCTGTGAGTAACGTCCCTAATTGTTAAGCCTCTTGGTCCAGGCAAAGGTACTACAAAAATAACAACAGTAGTTAGTGAAAAAGTTATTCACAAGAGTGATGCAAGTCTCTCACTGAATGAATTATTTTCATTCATTTAGTTCAAATGGCAGCAGTAACTTTCCATGCAGTTAATTGTTCTGGCCATTAGATTAGGAACTTAATTTACCCAGCAACCATAAAGATAGGTAAAAACTATATTAGGCTCTCCATTGTTAATTATGAGCACAATACTTTTAGAAGTATCAGTACTTTTTTCTTAACAATATAACTTTAGGTGACAAATTAAATCAGCCACTTCATGTATACTTAAGAGCTTAACATTGTTTAAGAACATAGGAATAACCATACTGAGTACATTGAGCCCAGAAACATGTCTGCAGCAGTAGGAAATGGTATTAATTAAGGAAAGGTATAAAAAAAAAGGGCATGTTTATATCCGTCTTTCTCTTTGTATGGTATGTTTCCTTCTTTGCATGCAGCTTTTCAAATTATATTAATATTTGGGGGCCACAGATTCACCATACTTACGTGAGCCCCTCTGAATTCAGGAACAGGGTTCCTAGAAGTTATTAATGCAACTAAAATTTAATCCCTTTTAAAAACCATAACCTAGAGACCATCAAATCAACCTGCTTCATTATTTAAGGAAAAAAAACCCTTTTGTTCCTCTTTTAGTAATAGAATAGATGGTCTTCTAAACAAAACAAAGAAAGAAATAAAAATGTTGCATGAAATAGAATGATAGTTAAATTTTGCTGAACCAATAACAAAGCAAAAAACGAAATGTCCATACATGTCACTTCTTGGGAGGTGAGTGGGTCGCTAGTGATATCGCCAAATAATACGTAAGCAGTTAAAGTGTACTCAGTATTAGGGATGAGGTCTACCAGCTGAACCTCATTCACTGATGGTCCAACACGCATCTGCACATTAAAAAAAAAATACACCCTGTTTAAAAAGCAAAGAAAACAGAGGCAGAAAGAAAAACAATGATTTAACTTAAAGGGAATTTTGTTTGTGAGATTTGTAGTATATTTACAGCTTCCTGACTGATGTCATTGTATACAGTATCCCAAGTCAGTGCACACAGCACTTCAAGTAGTACATGCCACTTTCTTTTGATTGCTGTGATACAGGAAGTAAATCTATCATTTTTTTCTTGATTTTGTTTTGGCAGAGCACAGGTAGTGAAGACAATTTCTCTTACCTCTTTCTCTGCAGTAGGAACTGTGGCATTCACAGGTTCATATGTTAACAAATAACCTGTAGCTCCATTGAGAGGTTCCCATCTCACTCGCATAGAAGTTGATTCAATGTCATAAACATTCAGGTTTCTAACTGAAGAGATTGGCACTGACAAATAAAAATATATATATTAATTTATTGCCATTACCATTTTATTATTTCTGCTCTTTACATCTTTCATATTTCCAAACATAGGCATTACTACTGAGAATAGAGCATATAGGCATTAGAAAGAGAAGGGAAAGGAATCCCTAACATTCAATGATCTGGAAGAGGCAGAAAAGTCACTCTATGTTGTATTCAGTATCAATATACCTAAGATCAATAACACAGAGAGCTGACAGAAGAAACGTAATAGCTAACAACACAGAAAAGATGTTGTTGTATTGAAGCATGTATGTTAATCCTACAAAATTAGAATGAACTTCATGTAACATTGTGGCTGCTAGCAGCAAGAATTAATGAATGAGTACAAGTCTATATATGATAACATTTCCAGAATTTATAAACTCCATCTTGTAATTAATCTCTGCTGCTCTAGGCCAAGAAGGCTTGTACAGCAGTTTCTTTACAAGTCTGGAAGGAGACCAAAATTGGGACAAACATTTTTTACCATGCAGCAGTTTCTCTTAGCTACAGTTTTCAAGCCAAAATCTCAATGACGAGTGTAACTCAACACAGTTTGCTCATTCCAGTTAAAAATGTTGTTTCCTCCAAAAAGAACACTTAGTGCTACAAGTGCTCTTGGATGATTTTCTACATATCAGAGTGGTTGTTAATACATTATTCACGTTACAATTCTAACTTACAAGTTGTTTCAGTCCCAATTAGAGGTTCACTGCTTTCATCTTCCACAACAGAAAACACGTTGACAACATATTCTGTTTCAGGTTTCAGATCTTTCAGAACTGTTGTAGTTTCCATCCGACTTACATAAAACTATGCAAATTAGAAGCAATGTTAAGTAAGTGTATACAACAAATGCATCTGTAATCTTATCTCTAACAAAAAAAAATCCTTATGAAAATCCTCTGAAATTATTGGTATAGAACTAAAAATAAGCATGGTCTTAATCTTCTATGTCTTTTGTCTTTACCACTACTTTTGCAAACGAAGCTGTAGGGAAAGTTCAGGCAAACTTTTTTTTTTTTTAGCAGGGCTGGATGTATGTACCCCCTGCTTTCACACACCGTGCACACTTATATATTACTCAGCAACATGAACATGAGGAAAACGACATAGATATATGTTACTGCTGTGGAAAAAGCAGTTAAACACTCAAGGTAGTCTAGGTGGTTACAGCACGTGCCATTAGCAACATCTTGCAGAACAGAAATGGGAGCAGAGTCAAGCTGTAAAGGCAGTGTGCGCTGGAACGGCTGCTTCAGATTTAATCATAGGCCAAATTCTGAGGTAATGACAAAACTCATAATGATTTAAAAGGTTACGATTTAAAATCCACATTCAGAGATGACACATTCTGAGTTAGGCACCTCCACGTGCCTAACTCCATTCTCCTAACTTCTATTCTGCCCAGTTGAAAAGAGTGATGAGCAACTGAGCCTGCCTAGTATCTAGGGTTGCCTGCTACTGGCTCTCTGTGTAGAGAAGTAGTAACTACAAGATCAGCATGACCATATGCACTAACAGTTTGAATCTCTGCCTAAGCACCTTCTCCAAATTACTATCATACGCTGCTCATCTAAACACTACCTCGCAACCCACAACCTCCACTCTCCTTTTCTCCATCAACTAGAAAATGTGCTAAAAGGACAGTGAGTCTACCTGTGACCATGCTTAGAAAATTTCCACTGCAGACTCATTTAGACCTATGTAAGACAATAAAATATGGACAGAAAGAAATTACTAGAAGATATCATTCAAATATTTTAAAATATATGTATTTTATTCCCAGATTAATAATTTTAAAACAAAGCCTGCTCCTCATATTCATATTTTGTTTCTGATTTATAAAATAAGGTATTATTGATCTTGGAAGCCCTTTTTCATTTACTGTTATACCATACACAGCCTAACAAGCACAAACTTCAGAATGGCATGACTGTGTCACAAAAGTCCAAGGTTATGATGGACAATGACAGAGAAGAACATGCAGCACTAACCTGCTGGGGTCTGCCTCCAGAGGTAGGGTAATATTCAACTCTGTATCTATCAACACTCTCAGAAGGTGGAGTCCATCTCAGTCTGAAAGAACGGGGTGTCACTTCTGAAATAACTAGGTTAGAGGGAGGTGGTAAATCACCTACAAGTGGAAACGAATTAAAAGTCATTAATTTATTCTTATGTCATCAAGAATGAAAACGTGACTCACAACAACAAAAAAATGTTTTTAGAAAACAGTCAAGGTATAAAAAAAAAAAACATTTGAGGCATTTGCTTATGTTTCTGCTTTCTCAGGACACTCTTAAAAGAACTGTGTGAACAGACAGCTCACCATCACACCCTCAAGGGCATGCAAATTCCCTATCCTTCCTACACCACCTCCAACATCAGTGTTTCATCAGGGAACATGAGTGTTCCTCCATGCCAGGCCTTGGTTCTGAGCTGTCAGACACTTATACTTCAGAAGAGCGGAGCTGCTAAAATTTTCTTTTATTGGATAAGCATCATTAAAAAAACCTGCCAGAATGAGCAGAAAGGTGACAAACTGAACAACACGTTTCCTGACTCTGGGAAAAAGGCAGGCACGTCCAGCCATGTCATGCTGTGTTAGGTATAATGCAGCCGTTGTTGAAAGGAAAGGAAGCCCTGTGGGTAGTCCAGGTGGTCTGCACAGCTTCCTTAGACCAGCAGCTGAAAAAACAGCCCAAGGCTACACAGTGTTCCCAGAAAGTAATGCAAGGGAATGAGCAAATCAAGCACATAAATGGAAAGAGGATGAATTATCTAGAACATGTGATGTACCTGGGCCTTTCACACTGTTGCACAGATTCATGGTTACATCATCAACAATGCTAGCCAGGAAGGAGAAATCGGCAACGTTGTACGCATGGGTCTCATCTGGATCCGTTGCAATCTGCTTCAGTTCATTTTCATCTGCATTTTTAATACCTTACAGAGCAAAGAGAAGAATGCAGCTTGATAGAAACAGTGACCATGATACAACTTGCCATGAACATAATCCTCTAAACATATCCTTTGAATTCTCTTTTAGATACTTTATACTTCTGCGTACAGTTAGCCTACTTCTTCATACAGTACTTACCAATTGCATAAAGTTCCACTCCCTCATCTCTGAGCCTCCTTGAAGGAGTTACTACATCATCTTGTGATTTGCCATCAGTGATGAGAACACCAATTTTGCGAGCTCTGGGCCTTAAGCCTGCATCTTGTCTGAAGTTGTTTTTTAAGATGAAATCCAAGGCCATTCCTAAAATGATACAAAGTAGATAATCATCACTATACACCACTTTGACACAGACATACACTATTTTGATGCAACATTCAGTCAAGATAAAGGAGAGTATTTCATCCTGGTCATTTCACTCTGACAACATCATTCCCCAATTTACTTCCTTCAAGGAGCACCCAGAATCCAACTGAAGTCCATCATCTATGTTTACCAGGAACCAGCACTATTTCAGACCTTTCAAGCCCTCTGATCTTACCTTTTATGCATTATCCTACTATCTGATTGCCTGTAGCCTCCCTTTTGGGCCTTGTCTTTATCCTAACCCTGACATGGAACTGCCTTTTCTTCTTCTGATATGCCAAAATGCAACCCTACAGATCTTCACCACCCAGATCTCAGATCTTCTCCAGATTTCCATTAAGAATACAGGGCCTCATGCTATGCTTGTTCTCATCCAGGCATACCCAAAGTGAACTGTAAGCCCCTTTATCATGCACAGATTTGAGCTCATTGAGTGATACAGTGGTCAACTAGAAAAGCTTTTCTAATGTTGCTTAAGGAAAATTCTGGAAGTGTTACATACCTGTTAGAGTATTTCCTCCTTTGTACGGCAAGTTGGCTACAGCCTCTAACAAAGCCTGCTTTGTTCTGTAAGCACTGAGGTTCCACTCTGTCCTGGGATCTCCACTGTACTGTGCAAGACCTGAAAGTAGTTGGTTATTAAGGGGCAATGCAGCAGTTACGCTTCACCTACCCTCAGACATACAAGGACTTACCAATCTGTACTTTGTCAGGACCAATATCAAAAACTTCAACAATTCTGGCAATGAAGTTCCTGATAGTTTTAAAATTCGGTCGTCCAATACTCCAGGAGCCATCCACCAGCAGTACAATATCAGCTTCTGCTCTGGTTCTACATTCTAAACCTGCCATATCAACCAGAAAAATATAACCTTAGCTACATCAAACCATGACAGTTTTCTTTTCCCAACCTCTTTTATATGACATATGTCATGAATTAGCTTCCAAAATATCTTTAGTTTTTTTCACTGGCACTCTGTCAAGTATGACCTATTTGTGAACATTATTCACACTAGTCACTTGTTCCATGGGAAAAGCTGTATAAAATTTTTCATGTATGCATCATTTCAGGAGTAAGACTTCTAAAATATATAGGATCACTACAGTGTTCTTCTCTATTGTCATGTCATTATCTATTCTGGTCCTTAGAGATGGTTGAAAACCATCATATTCCTAGAGGTTTGTAAAGGACTACTAGGATAACCACTGACACATCAGTGAGCTTTATAAGATTGTCCAAATTCACAGTATTTTAGTGTATAGCAATGGTTGGATAAATTACTGCTCTATTTTCAATTACAGAGTAATGCAATTAATAGCATGTATTATAAAAACTTTCAAAGAAAAAGCATTTCTGAATTTGCAGGGGAAAAGACATAGTAATACAAATGGTACAGAAGTTTGCACATACAGGAAAGAAAGAACACAATTTAGAAGATATGCAAACATAAACACAGGTCAAGAGATATGGAGGTGACAAGAACAAACATTTATATAAAGCTGCAATGTTCTGAAAAGGTAGAAAGTTATTTCAGGTATCTTCAGTTTACAAATTACAGAATAAATTATATATCTTTTTTTTCCAGCACAAAAAGATAACAAAATATTTATACAAAGTAGAAAGACACAATGATTTTATCAGCAGCCATTTGAAAAAAAAAAAAAAAATCCTTGTTCTCTGTCTTTTCTTGGAGATTGTGTTACCAGCTGCAAATTTTCTGGCTTCCTGCCATCAGAGCTTCTGGTCTTTATATGGAAGAAATCCCATTGAGAAAAATCAGCCACACTCATCACAGTTGAAAGATATTGTGATTTCATATATGTTCCACATAATTGATCCAACACTGCAGACTCATGAATACAACTACTCCATGTACCTGGGGGTTAAAAGCATGATCCTCTTCTGCAGAAAATATAGATCTAGTCTTTAATCAGGACAATAAAATAGACTGGGTATAGGGTTTAAACAAAACCATGTTAGTTCAAGAAACTGCATGCATAATTTTAATATGGACGTTAAGGTTAGCTTCATACACAATATAACAGTTAAGCCGTTTTGACTTTTATTTCTCTTCCAGCTACCATAGTTCCCCAAATGGAAAATTCTAGCAAAAGCATCAGACCTGGGGGAACTTTTTCCCCCTATTAATATATAATGTACTATTACATTTACAGCTCCAGGTATAAAATTCATTTTTCACACTAACCATGACTCAAATCCATGCATTAATAAAACAAATTAGCTTAAAGATTATAACACTGAGGAAAGAAATGACAGCTGCAGTAATAAAAAATAACAAACCACTCCTGATGCAATTATTTTTCTGCCAGAATTATTAGTTTTACTGAAATGTCACTGATGGCCTATTATGTAATATTTCTCAGTTTTACACTATTGTATTACACTGCAATAGGACTGCAATACTTCAGCAGTTTCTAAAAACGTTGTCAATAAAATTTTCACAGGGGTAGTCTTTTTATACAGCCTGATGTGAAAAGAGGGCATCAAAGTTACGACAAAATAACATAGGACCAACTGAACGCTGTACTTAACAGTCAGGAACGTTTTTCTTTAATTAACTCTGCAAGGTCTTTGCAGTTAGGTTCTTCCTCTTTAACGAATTCTCTGTTCTCTCTCATGGTGATGCAAAGCTTGAAATGATCTGCACTTCCTGCTGTATGCTTGGCTATTAAGAAGCAAAGACCTGCTGCAGATAAGCTCTTTACAGCTTCCATGAGGGAGGACAAGGTCCTGAAATTCTATTTGCCCAGTGTTACCCAAAAATATGGTGGGCATGGATGTTCAGTTCACTTGCAGCTGCTCATTACCCATACAGTGGGAGTGTAAGAATCATAGATCCTTTGGTCAGAAGGTTCAGCTACACAGGGAGAAACCCCCAAACAGAGAGACTGGAGAATACTCAGCAATTGCACATCTGTACTAAATCTTTTCCATCTATAGCAAAAATAACATATAGTTATGCAACAGCTTTGTTCCATATAAATCTAAAGAACATATCAAAACTCCAAGACTTCCCCAACTATGAAATCTTTGCTTATTTTATATTTATTATATCATAGTTTAAAAAGGAAAAGTCATCATGTAAGGACAGTCAAAGAGTAAAGCTCTGTTTTATATTCTTTGTTCTACTCCTGTGAACACCCTAGTAGATGAGCCATGATCTCTGTTCAAGAATTTGACCTTATGTAACTTAACACAGATGTGGATGGCTTGCAAAATGCTACGCAGCTGACTTTAAGTGATCAGCAAGAGTTACCATCTCTGTAAGATCATCTGAAGGGTGCAGAGGACTAGAATCATGAAAGAGGGCATACTCAGTGGTCATTTCAGACCAGAGGTTATATCATGAGGCTGGGGAGTACACTGAATCCTGTAAATAAATACTTACATGCATTACAAAAATGATAAGGAAATGCTGAGAAACACTTTTGATCTTTTTTTTATCTGTAATCTAAGACTAGATTTTCTTCAGTTCAGTTATGTTTACCTCTAGATAGAAAGGGCTCCGAAGTAGTATCTGAAAGGGTGGTCATCTCTTGTCCAATCAGAGGGCTGCTCTCTCCTCCTTCAAACATTCCAAAAACATTTACCTTATAGGTAGTTCCTGCCCTGCAATAGTTAAGCAAACATACTGTAACTAAAGACGCTTGGCTAGCTAAGTGCTGACACTTACAAAGTTTTCACAGCTTTACTCCACAGAAAAGAAAGTGCACAAATACAATACTCAAAGACCAGATCTTCCATCAAAGCCATGAAGCTCTGACAATTTAAGAGTTGGTTTTAGATCTGTACTTACAGAGTTTTTTTCATTCGAGTCTTTTAAGACTTATAATGATTCTATTTTTAATACATTCAGTTTATATGCATAAAATTCATAGAAGATTTTGACATGCTCTGAAGCTTACTTTATAAATCCAGCCCTCTGAAAAAAAAAAAAATGGATCCAGAAGTAAACTAGTAATTTTTAATTTTTAATATTAAGGAAAGAACTTTTGGGAGAAACTTTAGAAATCCCAACTTTCTCCTCTAGTCTCCCATTAGCTCTCCCATATGTGAATGCTGCCTCTGCCTACATCTTTACCTCCTTTTGTTCCCGTGAGAACACTGCAAGTGACAGGGATAATCTCAGGAGAGCCCTGTCAGGTGCCTTTCAAAGACTTCATAGCGATATTCTTACAGCTTATTGCCTCAGTACTTCCTTACTTATAGCGGATTTTGCAAGGCATTCCAATCCTGGATCATGATTAAACAAAACCTTAAGCTAAAGGGTTTTTTTTTTTAAAAAAAAAAAAAGATAAATTATTATTATCCATACCTAAGCTCCTCTAATACCACTGTACTGTCATACGGTCCCACTATTAATTCTCCAAGGCTTCCATCATCTTCAGTAGGGTGAAAAGTTACTTTGTAACCCTTCACTTGCCCTGGGGCTGGCTCCCAGGTTACTCGGAAACTTGACATAGTAGAATCAGAAGTCCTAAGATTTCTAGGTGGCTTAAAGGGAGAGGCTGCAAGGATGAAAATAAGATTTAAATCAGGTCTGAAAAAATAAGTATTCTTGAATGTAAAAATCTGCAAGCAAACTCAGTATTAATGATTTAATTAACAATGAATTTTTTTAGACTTATGGCATACATTTTTTTAAAAAATCTAAACTCTATATTCTTTTCCTTTGACATAAACACAAGAATCAAGATACAAAAGACAAATTTCACTTCGACCTGCTTTGGCTATCTCAAAGTTAGGTATGTAGACTCTGTTATCTATGCTGCTTCTAAAGTCAAGGAGCAAAAAGACAGACAGTAACATCCAACTGATCTTAAACAAACGTTGACAGTACGTAGGCTGTCATGTAGGTTGACATCTACTTTCTCTATTAATTATGCAGACAGACTGCTTTACCAGTTTAGACTAAGTTGCTCTCTTTTAAGTGGCTCCAAATAAATGGAGGTCTACTACTGCAGGTCTTCCACAGAAAAATCTAAGTAACAGGATACCGAGCAGCTATTTAGTCAATACCAAGGACCAAAAGGTGAATTGCAAAATGAATGACAACATGTGATGGAATAGTCTTCTAAAAAAACACTGTCTTCCTCACACGCCATCATAAATACATGCCATCTCTCTTAATTCTGAGGACAATGTTTAAAAAAATGTCCAGTATTCTGAATCAGAGATACACCCTCAGTATCAAACAGCAAAAAGTTGGGCTCCAGCTATGCTACAATTGAAACTTCCAACAAACCAAACTCTGTGCTCACCTTTAACAATTTTTTTTTTCTGCTAATTCCTGATCTTGGCAGACTCCACCATAGCTTTTCCACTTCTTGCACTTGCATTTTCTAAGCATAAAACCTTAATTATCAAATCATGTACCATTGCATAATACATACCTGTTGTTCCTTCTGCTTTTCTTGATTTTCCCTGTCCAAAATCATAAATTGGAACCACACTGAGGTCATATGTAGTTTGAGGCTTAAGTCGCTTTAACACTATGCTTGTGGCAGGAGCATTTACTCTTCCAAACATCTGCCTTCCTCCACTCCGTGGTCGGTAGTAAACACGGTAGGACAAGACTTTCCCAGGTGACGGCTGCCATGTAACTCTCATTGTATGCTCCGTCTCATTGTCTACCGTCACAGTCCTGGCATTTGGTGACACTTTTCAGTGTAAAAATATGGATAAATATTTACTTTGTCACACAAAGATATATTAAAATGCATGCCTACAGAACTAATTCAGAGGTATTAAAAAAAAAAATCCATGGATGCCTTTAAAATTACAGTATTTAACAGAAGGGAAGGTTCACTGGGGAGGGTTACTGAGGGGGGATTTTTCTTTTAGAATTTTAAGGCACTGAATAGACAAATCTGCTTTCTACTATAAGGAAAAAAAGTAAAGGATAAGTTATGCAATGAATGACAGGATAATTAGGAGCTCTATGTGGTAACCCCTTTCTGTTATCCATCAAGAAATGGATTCAACACTCTCAAGTGAAAGTGATAAATTATACAGCCATTGCTGTTTTACAGACAAAATGCCCTAAAGAGTTAAGATTTTCTACATTTGGAATTTATAGATCTGATTGATAAGATAGAGATGAATATCTAATCTCTCAGGTGTTGGGCTCCATACAACAGATTTTTCAAGCCTTTGGAAAGTCGGTCACCACTGATTGCAGGATAGTACCAGTGCTGAAATGAGCCAACAAAGTATTTTCTCTACGGATTGCAGCACTCAGCTTCTAAACATATTCCAGACCATACAAATGTTACAAAAGACCTGAAGTGACATGAAAGGTATGCAGTGCTGGCTGTCAGCTGGAATAAACCATCTAGATTTTGGCAAGACAGACCTTTCTTGGCATATCAGAATCAGTCAGTATTTCACCACGCAGTACGGTAAGCTTTGCAGGCCACGGTATCCTCCCCAGTCTTAGGAACAGAGAATTTTTAGTTGTGTTTGCACCAAGAGAAGTAATGTTAGTTAACATCAGGTCTGGGTCTACTGATAGGCCTGGCAGAGTTCTGCCTGAGGGAAGCAACAGATTGTATGGCCAAGCTGCCAAATGAAGTTGGAAAAGAAAGGACAACTAACACTGCTGTCCTTGCAGACAGGAGGAGCTATGTTGGACAGCGGGCTGCTCTGGATGATGGTGAGACAGCTCGTACCAGCTCCAGCCTCTGGGTGACCTTATGAGAATCTATCCTGGGTCAAAGACAGAGGTTCACCTCATCCAGTAGCCTGCCTCCAACAGTAGCCAAAAACAGATACCTAGGATGGAATATACACAGTGCTTCCCCAGAGCACTCCCTCATGTTCACACGGTCTCTTCAGGGAGTAGCAGAAACATAAAGGCTCATCCTCCTGGGACCTTCCCTTCAATCATTCATTTCAGCTCCTCTACTTACTGATTCTTGCTATGCAGCAACAAACTAGCCCTGATCTCTCAGACTGCTTACACTGCAGGAGAGGCTCGAGCCAGCTTTGACTTATGCTACCTAACATGCCAACGCATAAGAAAAAAGAGCTACAGGAAAGGGGAATGGGAAATACCCTGGGCCCTCTTTTGAGGACTATGAAGAGCAGAAAGCAATATAACATGAAAAGGAAACTGATTCTATGGGACTTTAACCCGCCTTTCTTCCTCACTCTATCCAGTGTTTCTTTCACTTCATTTCCAACAGCTAATGGGGGGCTGGTTTCATATTAACTTTCAGGTAAAACCACAGCACATATCACTAACTGATATGAGTAATTCCTGCTGAATCCTAGTCTACAATATATAAAAGGCATCCTTTCTTTTCTTTTAATGTTCAAACAAAAAGCCAGAATTCAGTGATTAAAGACGGGGTTTTGTTTGGAAGGAAATTTACACAAAATTAAGAAAAATAAAGCTAATTGTCATTAAAATATGTTAATTTTTATCAAGAACAGAATGTTACAGGTGATGGCAATACAGTCTGACACTCACCATCAGTAAAAGCCTCTCCTTCTACAGGGTCTCCTTCTCCACTGCTGTAGGTTGCATATACTGAAATCCTGTACTTAGTCTCTGGCTCCAAGCCTTCCAGCACAGCATCCACTGTATTTCCAGGTACTCTCTTCTCTCCCATTGTATCATCATAAAGCGATTTCCATACTATCCTATAATCATGAACTGCTCCTGGAGCTGGTGTCCATGATAACCCAACAGTGGTGTCAGTTATGTCTGTGGTAACCAAGTTACGAGGTGAACCACGTTCTGCAAGGAAGGAAACAATGAATTGTCACTAAAATACACATAGTCAAAGCTAGAGTAATGCACAAATGGAAAATTAAATGATCATAACATGGAACAAACCTTTTACATCAACACTACTTCCAGTGAAATAAATTCATAGTTCCAGGAGAAAACTGAAGGCTTCATCCAGCCAAACACTTAAAGATAACTTTAAACTATAAATAAGACCATCCCTTACAATGCAAGCTAGTCAGCCCTTTAGCTTTATAGTTTGCTAAAACCGTATTAATTGAATACTTTGAAGGAAGCCAGTGCCTAAATGTGCTGCAGCTCATTTAGGTAGGTTTTAACTCTCAATTACATATTTTTTGAACATTTATCATTCTTTATCCTCAGACATACATAAATCTCCTGGGAGCAAGTAAAGAAGACTTATCCGACTGAGCATAGAATTTTCAAGTTCTCTGAGGATCTCATCGTTTTATTTAATATCGCTATTCTTATACCACATGTCTTTTTATTTACAGCTTTCAAAAATAGCCATGTTCATATTTATATACGGAAATCTGTATATCATATGAGATCCTTCAGAGATTTTTAAAGTTTTTTATTCCACTGCTGAAAGAGATGTTTTTGTAGTTACAAGGCATAAGCCACAGTTTATTGATCAAAAAGAAACATGTTTAAACCTTTTTTTTTGGCCTGTTTGTAAAGAAAAAAAAAATCTAATTGTAAGCACCAGAATTTCTACCTCTGAGAGCATACTTGAGTAAAGCTCACTGGAAACCTCAGGAGTACCAAATAAGTCATTCTAGTTGGCTTTAGCGCAACTTTGCCATTCTCATATTTTCTCTAATCCCAAATTAACAGCAGTGCATTATTTTCCCATGTCAATATTGCTTGGGTGAGAGATGCCACTGCCTACAGCTGTTGTCTTTCCAGCAGATGAGAAACGTGTTTGTCTGCTGCTCTAGCAGCACTCGCCTCCCTTCACACTGCTTACCAGATCTATCAGCTGTTTTATTCTGTTTGCAGATGGTGTTGCAGATGGTGCAGTTAACACAGCAGTTCTGCTGCTGCAGCGAGATTTGCATCTCTTTCCTCCCTATACTTCACTCCAGCCAGCCTGGAAGGCAGGAGGCAGCTGCCTCCTGATAGAAGCTGTCAGCTAGGTGAGTGAGTGTCTTCTAATACACCAGAGTAATTCTACAGTTTAAAAATGGCATGTACTGGTCCAAAGTGGTGCAAAAATAGCAATGCCTCTGTTTAATGTTTAACATAGACTTATAACATATGTTCCATTTTCCTACTACAGCGACTGCCTTTTTCTGGCAGCAAGGCAGCACTGACTGTTGGTTGTAACGCAGTGGTCTCACTGTAGCAAAACTTGCCAAAGGCACATGCAAAAACAGATGCATATCCACATAAAAAAACACCTCTTTTTTTCTTTTCCCCTGCATTCTCTGTGGCCTTTCTTACTGTACAGGATATTTCTTAGAGAGTGCTTAGCAGGAGGACCTAAACACTTCATATGGCCTTATGGCACCACAGTTAAGTTTTGCTTGCACCAATAATAATATATCCCCACACAGAATCCTATACCCAGAAGCTGATTCAAAATTCTTTGAACAGACTGAAATTTAGTACCTATGCAATTTCCACGGCTCAGACTCATCACTGGCACAGACCCCACTGGTTTCAGAAGCCTGGAGCAGCTTCAATCTGAGAGAAAGGCCCAAGTTGCCCAAAGTTATACTGTGTTTCCAGCTTTCATTTTCATTTGCCTTACAGTTCCACCACAAATCTACAACACTTTCATACATAAACCACTGGAATGATCAAGACTACCTACATAAAGGCTTATTTTGAAAGGATCTGATAGCCAGCACGACCTCATTAAATCAGCATCAACCCATTGCAACATCAATGGCAATAAAATAAAGATACATCACATCCTCTAATCATCTAGCTGTCCCTATCAAATGTAGCTAATAGAGCAATTAATAGAATTGCTCCGTGTTGTGCTTATTTTTTTTAATCTAATCCA
Source organism: Nothocercus julius (assembly GCA_013398735.1). Taxonomy (NCBI): domain Eukaryota; kingdom Metazoa; phylum Chordata; class Aves; order Tinamiformes; family Tinamidae; genus Nothocercus; species Nothocercus julius. The sequence goes on from VZSV01000085.1 coordinate 3,114,488, forward strand.
GTCCATAGTCCTATTATATTTCAGAAGTTTTTCTGGAACTTTACATCAGTTCTTAAAATTTTACTTTTCACACTTTTTTTTATCCTAGCAATATAAATTAGCACAACTTAAGGCATCTTTTTTTTCAGATGGTCAGATATAGGGGTTTTGGTAAAGGTGAATTATTTATAATTTTACAAAAAAAAAAGGCTGTTACATATAGCAAAAACACTATAGAGAACCGGCCAAATTGAGCTCATGCTTCAGGCAGTCTCACTGAATTCAGTGACTGTGTTAAATGAAAGCCAGAGCAGATTCTTAACTCCAAAGACCAATTTTCCTGGAAGCTGAAAAAGAATTTGTCTTCGCAAGTAAATTACACCAATTTTTCTGTCTACTCTTAAGCTTCTACTCCCAAATCTTGACATTTTCATATAATAATAATAAAAAAAGGCAGTTCAAATGGAAAAAATATGGAAAACCTAACTTGATAGAATGCACAGATGTCTCACAATAAAAAACTTTCTTTCCATATTTTAATGTAATATAAATATACAAGTCACTTTATTTTGGCTACTTTAAAACAAGGCTCTGCCACAACATGATTTCAGTATTAAACTATCTGCTACCACAGCACAACTTCTTGCAAGTCTATCTTTGGACACTACAGCTAATGATACATGTTGGAAGCACTGCAAAAATAACTGCTTTTAAAACCATTATTGATTAAGCCATTATTGAGCCCATTAAAAAACAGAGGAAAGTAATTTGTTTGGAAAGGACTGTAATGTACACCGGTTACTGTAATATGGTAGTTCTGAAAAAGAAAAAAAAATCCTTTGGAACAAAATATGCCTTTTTATAAGGCTAGGTAAGAGAGGGAAAAAAAACTGGGATGCCTACCAAACCACTAGAACTGAATGGAAAAAAAAATGACTTCAAATAGTTGGAAACTGCTGACAAGACAACTTACCTACTAAGGGAAATTAGATTTTTTATATGTTACACTGTGACAGAGAACATTTCTTTAACATAACACACTCACTTGATTTGCACCTCATGTGAGAGGTGGAAGTTCACTGACAACTTTTTTGTTTTTATATTGGGGGAGCAGCTGTGTTTAAAATGCAGACAAACGGTAATTCCTTAACTACTAGAATTCCACCAAGTAACATCTAAGCTGCTACGCTCAAAGTCGAGAAGTGTATTTAAGCTCCAAAATAACATCAATATAGCAAGCGTACAATGAAACCTAAGAGATAATTTTCCTTGGGATTTAAACTGAAGATTTGCAAAATACTTCATTATTTTGCTTATGTATCTCAGATTTGTTAGTACTGTAATACATATGCAATCATCCTGTTCTTTCATGCACATGTTCAGAAATGCTTGTTACACATCTGCTTCTTGCCTGCTTATTTAAACAGGATGGATATGGAAAGGGGACAAACAATGCCTGTTGCAAGAAAGAAAAGCGCTGGCTGGCTGCTTGGCCAGTGGCTAACCTTCAGAAGAATCCTGTTTTGTGGAATTTTTTTTTCTGACTTGGAATAGCACCTAGAGTATGCCCCCGCTTCAAACAGCCCCCATGTCATCAGCATGGGAGGAAGCAGATGTTCTTCGGCAAACTATCCAGTGACAGACATAGGCTCCATGAGGCTTTGGCATACCAGACCAACTAGTATACATAGCCATAAGCCTTGGGGAGTATGTCTGCAGTGACACAAGGCACAGTGTCTAGTGATCTTTAGGAATCTTTAGCTCAGAATTCAATCTGTTTACAACAGCTTGCATCGCTCTACCATAACTTTGAGACTGCAGACACACTCTCAAAATTTAATCTAGGAGCTTTCAGACAGGTGCTCTTACATCCAGTTCTGGACCTTTGCAAGTGTCCTCTTTCCACTGTAAGTTTTTCCATTACAGTGTGCCAGAAACACAGTATCATGTTAAAGCAGTTTTCCTACGCTCACTTGGCTTGCTTCCAATAGCGCTCCAGCAAGCACTGTTGCCACTGAACACAAGGCTGTGAATCAGCTAAAATTAAAATGTTAACATTCATAAAGAAATCAAATGGCCTTTTTCAAATGGCCTTTTCCCTCAGAAACATTCACACAACTCCAACACACTTTACAGTACATTCGGTTTAGGCCCAAAGTTTCTGCAATTTTCTGTGTATGCTCTTAACCCAGCTCTCAAGGTTAATCTGCAGCTTTAAACTTCACGCAGGGCCATATTTCATTCAAGTTAAACACAGGATTGATCGAAGTCAGTATCCTAAAAGGTGAGAATCAAATAAATAAATGAGTCCTCTCTAGAAGGAAGGGTTTGTATCTTGAAGACACCGAAATTTCAAGGCCGGAGTCTTTAAGGCTTGAGTCCTGTTGGCCACCAGGAAATCTCCGTTAAGTCCGCAGGCTAGATCACGACAGCAGAGGATCCAAGGGTGCTCCTCAGAAGAGACTGGTGGCAGAATCACATCAATGTTGACTGCAGTGGTCAAACTCTCCTTAGCATCAGAGGCGGCAACCGCTCAGCTCGGCTGCTGCCCCTTCTGCAGGGCCACAGAGTAGCTGAGTCCTCCTGGAGCACCAGCCCCTCGGTCACACGTCCTAGGGAGGATGTGGAAGCGATGCGGAGAAAAGTCCAATATTCCGAAAGATTTTTTACGCAAAGGGAATGCTCACTTGACCCTCTTGGAATAAGTTTCTGGCTCTTTTGGAAGAGTTCTGACACCAAGACAGAGACTCTTTGGTCAGAGAGTGCCTCTTCTGGGATATATCCAACAGGGGGTCATATCAGCCCCATTAATATCTCACCTATCTGTTCCACAGTTAATCGGGTAACCACTATTCTTGATTGCCTAGACACATATTTTTGTTACTAATTCAATCTTCCTCCAAGGTTTTTTTGCTTGTTTGTTTCGTTTTTAATTCCGGTAAATATTTTGTTTCTAGATAAAACTAAGATAATATTCCAGAGATTCTCAAAAGTTACTTTCAAATGTCGGACTCAAATATTTGGGAACATATCATTTTAAAGATGCATGAAACAGTAGGAAATCTCCTGAAGACACTGAGGCCTTGTTTCAGTCAGGACGGAAGAAGCACTACACAGTCTGGACATTATGTAAACCTCCTGTGATATGCTAAAAACCTCATTGTAAGAAAATGTCACTTGACCTTGTCCTGTTCTGCCTGTAGGAGGTCATTCATTTCTAAAGCATTCTTACGTTGCTATAGAAATGGCAAAAAGAAATCATTTATTTACGAAGAAACTAGTATTCATTTTCCAGCCAAAAATAAAGGACTGCCACCCCACACACACATAAAAAATCCTTAAACCTAAGCTCTAAAATATGCATACAACAGAAAATAACTTGGAACTAAAAAGTGACTGAGTCATGACAATACTTTCCTTTAATACATTGTTTTAGTACAGTTCAGTTCTCACAACACAAATAGTTACTTGTGAAATAGGGTGGCAAGTCACTCCACCTCACTCAAACATAAAGATTGCGATGTACAAAGGTAAGAAATGAAACGGGATGATAGTTCTGCTCATGTCAATCAATATTTGTTTCCAAAGAGGTCCACTTAGCCCAGGAACTTAACTGACGCCACTGGAAATACTTCAAAACAGCTCAGCACAAGCAAGATAGGAATATGACCCATGGGAATATGAGTTGTCCTTGTTCTAAAAAAAGGCCTTTATTTTTCATTGACTTTCTCCGAAATTCATATTTAAAATGGTAATGCACTCTCCTGCTTTAAAGTTCTAATGTATGTGACCTTAGAGACAGTAATTGAAATATTAAGTCTGTTCTGAAAATATCTGCCAGAAAAAGGACAGTCACTACATCTTTCAAAGTTTTCAGACATTCGTTATGATCTAACCTTTCTGTGTAGATTGCCTGATCTCACAGTGAATTTGCTTTTTTTAAAAAAAAATAATTGCACATTATAGAAGTTAATCCATTTAGCAGCTAGTGTACAACATGTTCTTTTCATCTGAGAACATGCCTTTGGGCAGAAAATGAAATTCTTGCCAGACCTGCTCTTACCACTGCCTCTCTGAGGAGAAATTAGATTAGAAAAACAGTAGTTCCCGCAAGCTGCTAGCTCTCCATTGCTTTTCCACTCCTGTCCTTACCATGTTTATCCCTTTATTTTATTTCTGGTGCATGACAATTTGAGTACATCATAGAGCAACAACAACAAAAAAAGTCGTTGTTGGGTTGTTTGGAGTGTTTGGAGTATTTGTGGTAAGAGGGAGACTTTTCCTCAAGGCTATTTCTTTTTTGTTCCTCAATCTTTATCAAATGTCATCAGAAATAATCATCAGTACTGATTTGTTTAGCTCCCCCAGTTGCCACAAACCTTGTTTGGTCAAAAGGTGAATGGCAGCCTGCACTGATTTCATTGCCTTCAGCAGTTTCTATGTCTTTGTGTGAGCTGCAAGGAATCGCAGCCAACAGACTCCGTCTGAGGAAAAGTTTTCCATGGCACCTTTACAGAAGGGCTCCAACCAAAACTGCCTATGATGGATCACCACACACTTTTGAAAGCAGGAGGATAAAAGCAGGGAGTTTTTCTACAGTTCATATTTTGAATGTGCAGTTATGTTAATGCAGCACGAAATATAAAGCTCCAGACCTTTCACCTCTGGATGGTACTTCAAAACTACAGATGAAGTCACCCAGTGGCTGAAAGAGGCTATTTAAAAAATCAGAGCACTATAAATTTCATCAAAACTAGATTATTGGAGAAGCAAAGCACACTGGTTTGTTCCATCAACAGAGAGGTAAAAATATAATTTCTTTTTCTCACTTCCCAAAGACAAAAAAGAAATAAACCTGTTCTCTCTGTGTAACAATTACCTGTACGGGATGGAACAACACTCTCAATTTTTAATTACTCATTTGCTATATTTTCTGTATCATGCTGTCTGTGAACAGTTCATAAAATTCTTATCCTTTGGCATGTGTTATCTTTGAGCTGGACCAGATAGTTACGCAAACATTTTACAGAAGAGATTATCCACAGCTCCTTGTGGAAAAAAATCTCCCCTTTAATTTATAAACATTAAGGCAAGCATAGACTTATCATAAAAGAAAAATAAAAAGGGAGCAGAGAGTACCTAGCTAGTAAATAATAGCAACTATACAGAGTGATTGCTGTTTCTGTGGAGACTGATCCTCCTGAGTATCCTGACATCTGAAAACACTATGGAGCTACCGTGTGCTGCAAAGCGAAGGGAGAGCAGGAACTTCAAAGAGCAATTAGTAACTGCTCCAAAATATTTTGGAAAGAACATACATAGCTGATGGACCTGCACTGGAAGCCTGGGCAGATGTTTTTTGGCGCATCACATAAGAGTTATTTAATAAATTACTGTCCCCAGGGTTTACTTGTTCTTTCTCTGCTGAAGGCTACCACCCTTGCAACTTGGATAGATACAGTAATTGACCGTGTGAGTTCTCTTACTACATTCAGTGCAAAATAAATCACTACTGAAGGCAGTAGGAATGTTTGTCTACACCCTTAGTCACCAGGGAACATTTAGTGATTCAGTAAAATTCCACAAACATCTGAGAGTTGGGATTTTTCATTTCCTACCACTTGACTGTACAGTAACTAGAGAGGCTACCGTATCCTCAGCGTTTTTTTTTTTTTCTCACTCTTATGTTAGTGATGGAATATTCACAAAACTGATTCCTCTGTATATCAATACCATAAACTAACAACTGTCACAGATCGAAAGACAAACTTAAGTCCAGCTCCTGACGTGATGATGAACTGAAGTAGCCAGCAACTATATGGCATCACTGACTGAATGGGTTTGGTGAGAGTTCATGTGGTGAAGACATCAAAAAAGTTCCACTGGGATTCCCAATACAGGAAAATACTTAAGTACTCAGTGCTTTTGGCAATTAAAAAAAAAAAAAAAAATCACCATACTATTTTGTTTTCCTGAAGATATGTTTCATGGAAAAACTACATGAATTACTAAACACTCTTTTATGCTTTTTATCACAGCTTTGTGTCATCACTGTTGGTAAGTCTGTTTCTCCAGAAGTTAAGATCTGTCCTATTCCTAGCACTAGACAGACAAGTTACTTCAGCTCACGGTTAATCAAGTTTTCATCTCACTGACTTGTATAATTTTTCAGCTGAGTCCCACCACCAGAGCCATCTTAGCCTCACAGTCAACACAACTTCTTTTTTTCAACTCAGCTTCTATTCTTAGCTTTGAATTCTGAGTGTTAACTTTCAGTTCCAAAATAACAACCCTTATATTCTTAATTGTCCACTGTTCTTCACAGGTTTTGTCTTCTTATCCTCCAGTGAGATAGTACCATACAGTGAAATATTACCTGTATTTTAATAGATATTCTGAGGTCCTTTCATACCATCAGACATGGCCAAAGTGTCTTGGTCTAATTCAAGAATTTTTATTACAATGTGAAACTGCAGGTATGATCATTACTAAAATACAAGGTGAGTGTACATGAAGAAACACCACAGCATGGTATGATTTAGGCCCTGCTGTTATGTAAATTGACTTTGTATCCTGTTCTTTACTTTTGATTGTGCAGTAAAGACTGATAAAAAACTCTTGCTAATGTTTTATCTAAACAAGAAAAAATAATCAAGAATTTTAATACAGAGAATAATGCTTTCAGGAGAGTAATGTATCAGGACAGAGACATGCTCTTTCAAAAAAAAAAAAAAAAAAAAAGAAACAATGGACTATCTGCCCCCAGAGGTATCTGCCTCCCTTCATCAATCACAGAAGAACCCTTGGAAATCCATGGTGTAAAAAATCACGTTCAGATAGACACCTACATTTTAGTGGGGTGAATTCAGTCCATAAAGACTATATTGGCTTTTAAAAATTTTCTGTTTAAAAGAGATTTTATGTTTTTGTTTGTTTTTTTTTTTAACCTACATAATAAACAAAAAGAGCTAAGAGCCAAGCACACCCCTACCATAACTCCACTAGTGTCGATGGAGGAGCTTTATTTCCACATAGTTCATTCACAAGACATTTTCGAGCACCGTGCCTACCAAGCTGGAACGGCAGGCTCCTGCCGTCCATGCCTGGTCAGCACGGCTGCTCTTCCTTTCATGGCCTGCCGGGCAGCTTTCCCTACCCTCTGACAATGAGCAGATGACAGTGAGAATGTTCATGGAGAACAACAACAGGGAAACTCTCCCCTCTCATGCAGAATGACAGCAGCCTCCCGTCCTTATATGAAAATCTTTGGTGCCTACTCATGCTCTTGCCAGTGTTCTGCAAACGTTCAGTCCCACATTCTTACTCTTGTTATGCAGAGGAAGTATATGCTTCATCACTCCTATGCCTAGCCTTGATGTTGCTTCTCTAATGCAAAAGTAGTCCCTAAACATCCTTCCATTTCAGTACAGTAGGAACCCTGCAGATTTTAAAGCAGACAAGATCTTTTAACTCCACTAACTAACTCTGCTATATCCAGAAAAAATCTGCCTATACAGAAATTGGAAGTTACAAGAGGGAATGTTTTGTCACTTTGGGTTGGTGCTTGTGATAATACATTTTTGCAAGAGGCCTAGATTGTCCTCCACAAGTGGAGGACCCCACTCTTCTGTGGTGGGCATTAACTTTGGAAAACCCTCATACAGCAGAAGAATGTCTTTATACCTCCTTTTCATTCACATATTTATTTCTGTAGAAATCCCAGGAAGACAGTACACTTTAAGGCATCTAAGCATTAACCAAACGAATGAATGATTGTACAGAAAATAAATAAATAAATAAAAATAATTACCTTCAAGTGTTTCTCCTTCTCCAGAAAGGGCATCTCCTGCTCCAGAGGCATATAAGGCAGACACAGTCAATGCATACCTAGTCCCTTGATCTAAGCCTCTCAGCACTTTCGAGGTAGTGTCACCTTTCACAGTCACTTCTTTTGTTTCCCCTCCTGCGACTGGTGTGTAAGTTATAAAGTACTGCTGCACTTTGCCAGGAGCAGCACTCCAAGACAGTTTCATCGTTGACGTTGTAGCATCAGAAACTCTCAGATTTCTTGGATTTCCTCGGACTGCACATGTCAAAAGATGTTGAAAAGGAGCTGAAGTAAGCTTCATTTCTTGGTTTGCAAATATTATCATTGTAACAGAAGTAGTATCTTGTTAGACCTCTTCTGTGGACCTTTTGAAAAGGTTTCTACAGAACTGTACTACTGAAAAAAACTAAATAGCTCATTTACAATGCATTTACAATATTCATAGCTATTTCATTTTGCCATGGAAGTAATGCATCAAACTCTCATATGTTGCTGACAAAAACACATAAAAGTCTAATGCAATAACCAGCAGGTTTTATTGCCCCTTGCGTTTACACTGACTTTGCCTCAATAAAGATTGCAAGGATTGAGCCAAAGCAATTAATTAAGGGACATACATCCTGCTTTTAATTTGACTATGCAAGCAGTAGGAGAAAAAAAAAAAAATCTTCATTTATTGTTGCTCTTCCTAGCAGCAGTATTAAAACAGATAGCAATTTTTATTGCATATTGTCCGCTCCAACAAGTGCTCCTCATTAAAACAAGATGTGCCAAGTTTTACTGATTTCATTGGCATGGGCCTTTCTGGGTAAAGAAGAAATACTCATCACGTTAGCCACTCAGACCAAAACAAAAGAATTAATAGTATTAAGCTTTTACTCCTATCACCTCAGATCAACTTCCTAAAAAGTCCTCTCTGGATCAGGACAAATTAGTGCTTCTAGGCATTTTATAAAGCGGTTCATTTTTTAAATTACCACAACATAGAACTTAATGCAGGAAAAAAAATCCTGAATAGCCCAGATTAGCACTAGTATAGTATGATTTTACTGTATTCAGGATTGTACAATTCTTTCCCCTATCCTCCTTATGGCCATCTTGTCCAATAAAGTCATTCCGTTCTATGGATTCATGCAGTTCTGTTAATGTACAAGGAATCACCTTGGTTATTAATTTCCTTTGATGGTATGATACCCTGTTAGAAGATCATATTTTTTCTGTCTAAGCAAAAGTCATAGCTACAGTGATAACTTTAGTAATTGTGTCATTCATTCCTTGCTTACAATTTTTGCTAAAAGATACATATTATATAACATGTATATAACATGGGCAGTATGGAGAATCAGGAGGACAAATAAACGTAATGGTAGATTGGTTATCCAAGTTAGCTTGCCATATTAATTCTTGGAGGGTCAAACTATAGTATTACAGTTGTCATAAATTATATTGTATCAAACTACCTCTTAATTAGGCTTTATTAATTTTGGAATTCCTTGTTCATCTGTGGTAACACATAAGAAAAAGAAAGAAAAAAGAAAGAAAAGCTCTATCCGGGTTACTCTCTTTTCAGCAAGAGCACGTCAGCATGCAGGGAGCTCTTCTCAAGCATACTGCATTCACAGCATTGACCATGTACCTTCATCAGTTTTGGCATATCCACTCAGTGAATTCCCAGGCCCAGACTGATACTCGGGAATAACAGACACTTCGTATCTTGTATCTGGTATGAGGTTCTGCAGAGTAGTTGACCTTTCGTTTGCTGAGACGGTCACTTCTCTCCTCTGTCCTCCAGCAAGTGGTCTATATGCAAGCCTGTACCGCAGAACGTTCCCCGGAGCTGGCGTCCAGCTAACTATAAAGCTGTCAGTAGTTTCATCTGTTATCTTTAAGTTTCGAGGAGCACCTTTAACTACAAAAGAAAAAAAAAAAANAAAAAAAAAAAAAAAAAAAGATCTCAAATGGACTATCTGCCCCCAGAGGTATCTGCCTCCCTTCATCAATCACAGAAGAACCCTTGGAAATCCATGGTGTAAACTTAAGCGTTCAGATAGACACCTACATTTTAGTGGGGTGAATTCAGTCCATAAAGACTATATTGGCTTTTAAAAATTTTCTGTTTAAAAGAGATTTTATGTTTTTGTTTGTTTTTTTTTTTAACCTACATAATAAACAAAAAGAGCTAAGAGCCAAGCACACCCCTACCATAACTCCACTAGTGTCGATGGAGGAGCTTTATTTCCACATAGTTCATTCACAAGACATTTTCGAGCACCGTGCCTACCAAGCTGGAACGGCAGGCTCCTGCCGTCCATGCCTGGTCAGCACGGCTGCTCTTCCTTTCATGGCCTGCCGGGCAGCTTTCCCTACCCTCTGACAATGAGCAGATGACAGTGAGAATGTTCATGGAGAACAACAACAGGGAAACTCTCCCCTCTCATGCAGAATGACAGCAGCCTCCCGTCCTTATATGAAAATCTTTGGTGCCTACTCATGCTCTTGCCAGTGTTCTGCAAACGTTCAGTCCCACATTCTTACTCTTGTTATGCAGAGGAAGTATATGCTTCATCACTCCTATGCCTAGCCTTGATGTTGCTTCTCTAATGCAAAAGTAGTCCCTAAACATCCTTCCATTTCAGTACAGTAGGAACCCTGCAGATTTTAAAGCAGACAAGATCTTTTAACTCCACTAACTAACTCTGCTATATCCAGAAAAAATCTGCCTATACAGAAATTGGAAGTTACAAGAGGGAATGTTTTGTCACTTTGGGTTGGTGCTTGTGATAATACATTTTTGCAAGAGGCCTAGATTGTCCTCCACAAGTGGAGGACCCCACTCTTCTGTGGTGGGCATTAACTTTGGAAAACCCTCATACAGCAGAAGAATGTCTTTATACCTCCTTTTCATTCACATATTTATTTCTGTAGAAATCCCAGGAAGACAGTACACTTTAAGGCATCTAAGCATTAACCAAACGAATGAATGATTGTACAGAAAATAAATAAATAAATAAAAATAATTACCTTCAAGTGTTTCTCCTTCTCCAGAAAGGGCATCTCCTGCTCCAGAGGCATATAAGGCAGACACAGTCAATGCATACCTAGTCCCTTGATCTAAGCCTCTCAGCACTTTCGAGGTAGTGTCACCTTTCACAGTCACTTCTTTTGTTTCCCCTCCTGCGACTGGTGTGTAAGTTATAAAGTACTGCTGCACTTTGCCAGGAGCAGCACTCCAAGACAGTTTCATCGTTGACGTTGTAGCATCAGAAACTCTCAGATTTCTTGGATTTCCTCGGACTGCACATGTCAAAAGATGTTGAAAAGGAGCTGAAGTAAGCTTCATTTCTTGGTTTGCAAATATTATCATTGTAACAGAAGTAGTATCTTGTTAGACCTCTTCTGTGGACCTTTTGAAAAGGTTTCTACAGAACTGTACTACTGAAAAAAACTAAATAGCTCATTTACAATGCATTTACAATATTCATAGCTATTTCATTTTGCCATGGAAGTAATGCATCAAACTCTCATATGTTGCTGACAAAAACACATAAAAGTCTAATGCAATAACCAGCAGGTTTTATTGCCCCTTGCGTTTACACTGACTTTGCCTCAATAAAGATTGCAAGGATTGAGCCAAAGCAATTAATTAAGGGACATACATCCTGCTTTTAATTTGACTATGCAAGCAGTAGGAGAAAAAAAAAAAAATCTTCATTTATTGTTGCTCTTCCTAGCAGCAGTATTAAAACAGATAGCAATTTTTATTGCATATTGTCCGCTCCAACAAGTGCTCCTCATTAAAACAAGATGTGCCAAGTTTTACTGATTTCATTGGCATGGGCCTTTCTGGGTAAAGAAGAAATACTCATCACGTTAGCCACTCAGACCAAAACAAAAGAATTAATAGTATTAAGCTTTTACTCCTATCACCTCAGATCAACTTCCTAAAAAGTCCTCTCTGGATCAGGACAAATTAGTGCTTCTAGGCATTTTATAAAGCGGTTCATTTTTTAAATTACCACAACATAGAACTTAATGCAGGAAAAAAAATCCTGAATAGCCCAGATTAGCACTAGTATAGTATGATTTTACTGTATTCAGGATTGTACAATTCTTTCCCCTATCCTCCTTATGGCCATCTTGTCCAATAAAGTCATTCCGTTCTATGGATTCATGCAGTTCTGTTAATGTACAAGGAATCACCTTGGTTATTAATTTCCTTTGATGGTATGATACCCTGTTAGAAGATCATATTTTTTCTGTCTAAGCAAAAGTCATAGCTACAGTGATAACTTTAGTAATTGTGTCATTCATTCCTTGCTTACAATTTTTGCTAAAAGATACATATTATATAACATGTATATAACATGGGCAGTATGGAGAATCAGGAGGACAAATAAACGTAATGGTAGATTGGTTATCCAAGTTAGCTTGCCATATTAATTCTTGGAGGGTCAAACTATAGTATTACAGTTGTCATAAATTATATTGTATCAAACTACCTCTTAATTAGGCTTTATTAATTTTGGAATTCCTTGTTCATCTGTGGTAACACATAAGAAAAAGAAAGAAAAAAGAAAGAAAAGCTCTATCCGGGTTACTCTCTTTTCAGCAAGAGCACGTCAGCATGCAGGGAGCTCTTCTCAAGCATACTGCATTCACAGCATTGACCATGTACCTTCATCAGTTTTGGCATATCCACTCAGTGAATTCCCAGGCCCAGACTGATACTCGGGAATAACAGACACTTCGTATCTTGTATCTGGTATGAGGTTCTGCAGAGTAGTTGACCTTTCGTTTGCTGAGACGGTCACTTCTCTCCTCTGTCCTCCAGCAAGTGGTCTATATGCAAGCCTGTACCGCAGAACGTTCCCCGGAGCTGGCGTCCAGCTAACTATAAAGCTGTCAGTAGTTTCATCTGTTATCTTTAAGTTTCGAGGAGCACCTTTAACTACAAAAGAAAAAAAAAAAAGAGAAAAGAAAAACACATATATAATTCGTAAATATTTGCCTTCAGTCAAGCAGTACCTGCAGTTGTATGAGTATGTGAAGTTATTAACAGGACCACGGCTAACATTGTAAAAAAGTGACGTGTACTTCTGCAGTGTCAGATTCTGGATGGCCAACAATAAATACCTTCTAGGGCGGGGAGAGGTTGGCTGACACACAAGGTGTGGAAATCATTCTGCCCTCCCACTGCTTTTAAAGTAAATTCAAGCCATTAGTCATTTCTGGACATTTAAAGACAGAGTTGCAAGCAGCGGTATAAAAAAGCTGTCTCCAAAAGCACATTAATCCCAGATTATACAACTGCTTCTGCATCTCAGATAGTCTGATACTGTTTAACAGAATCAGCAGAACTGAACTGTGAGAGGGACATCTAAGCACACTGTGAGGAAATACCTTAACACAGGAAATTTTATAGATTTCACTGTTGTGGCCTTTTCCTTCTGCACATTCACCAGTTATAAACAGTTGTCAGATGCATCTGAGTGCACACAGGGAACCCTCCAATTTTAAAGAAACAGCTAAGGTAAAGACAACGGGGGAAAAAAAGAAAAAAGTAATTTCTTTAAGTTAAATTTTCTCAACCTAAATACAACCAGTATCAGTTTAAAATCAGTTACATATCAGTTTAAAAAATAACTTTGAATGAAGTCTCCACCTTAAAATTAGACATGGCTTGTTATCCCAGGGGGCACAAAAAATTATCGTATACCATTTAACCTAACCTGCTCCTTGACAAAAAATATAGCTGCAGGTCAGGTCATTTCTTATGAACTGAATGGGCATATTGAAGCAGGATCTAAAACCTGCCACATTCATCAAAATCAAATGTATCACAAAATGCCTTGAAGCAAGTAGCATTATCATTTAGGCAAAAACTCAAAAACTCGATATAAATAAAACCCAAAAACTTAATGTCAATAGGAACTATGGCAAAAAGTAGTAATTTGAAGTACTATATGCCAGAAGTACTGTTCTTTGGTTTTCAGTTATAGCCTGGTTAAGAGTAGAGCAATTAATGATCCCAGTTTTAAAGAAAATAACTTTGTTTTGCACTTATCACAATCACAGTACTGGTTTCAGAACTCTCCAAAAGCCAAAGTTAGTAGTCAAGAAGGCTGTCTCACTGAAATTGTTAGCAAAGATCTGCATGGAGACATGCTGACATTTGCATGATTTTAGAAGAGGTTGATTCTCTTAGACACATTAAAATTTATGAAATCTTGATTGATTAAGATGCTGACAAATATTTAATGTGATAGTAATTACAATAAAATAACTCTGGTTATTTTTATTAAAGCTGTTCCATCTCCTGTTCCTTACACTTACAAGCCACAGATTCAATCAGCCAAGAATTCATCTTTTTTTTCCTAAGGGAAAGTTATGTGTGGCAAAAGCATTTTGACTGGTGCAGTCATGGAAATATGGACCAACAAGACCAACAAAACCTTTATCTTTAAAAGCTACCGTCCAAATGAAGTGATTTTATAAATGTGGATTTTTATCAATCCTACAAGGAAAGCACAATTAACAAATTTCCATGCTTCCCTGGAATCATTTCCATCACTAAAGGTCAAAAATGCAGTACGGAAAAATGAAAAAAGGAACTGACTGGCAATAAAAGAAAAGCACGAATTGGACTACTCTGAGTATTCAGCTGCTGAAATAGAAAATCACATTTACTGTGCCCCTTCTCTTTCAAATCATTCAAAGAGCATCTTGACAACTCTATCGAGAAAGAGTCCAGCTACCACGCTTAAGCTTATAGGCATTGCTCACATAAACTCCAACTGGCATCAACACAAGTTCTGACTCAGTAACAGTTACAAGATCAGACCCACAAAATTCTGAAGAGAAACAGCTGATTTAAAACTAAGCTTATGGTATATAAAAACAGAATTTCTATTAATATAAGCTACAGTACAGCCAACTACTTGGGTACATGCTTGACTTTAAATGTATTAAAGACAACATTTAGTCCTGCGTGAGGCTCATAATTATTAAATGTATATTAATACATGTCAATGTATTTATTATTTACAGTTCCATACTTGATTAGAAAAGCGGGTACTGTAGAGAATCACAGCACCCAGCTAACTTTTAGGGAAATTAAAATCCAATCTTAACAATATAATGTTGGTCTATTATTGGAATTTTGTGTCTTTACTAAACACATTCAAAGACATGGATGTTTATTCTCCACCTCCCACGTCAGCACAGCTTCTCAGCACTAGCTGCTTGTTTCTCATTCTCTACAATGGGAAGCATACCTTCTAAAGTGGTTTCCTCTCCATCCAAGGGAGGGCCATCACCATCTTCATATTCAGCAATCACACTGACTGCGTAGGTAGTCTCAGGCAGTAAGTTGGTGAGAACTGAGCTAGTACTTGAAGCTGGTACTGAAACAATGAATTCATCTCCACCAACAGCTACTTTATATTTAATGAGATAAGACAAAACCTCGGATCCAGCTGGAGACCAGCTCACTTTGAAACTGTCAGATGTTACATCAGAAAAGGCCATATTCTTTGCGGGTATGTAAGCTGTATTGAAATAAAAACACACAGATGAGGCATACTTGCTAGAATACTTTTTTAACACAAAATCTCTTAAAATAAGCCAAAAACGTTCCTTAATTATGTGATTTATTCTGACTGAATAGATGTTTGGTTTTATGTGCAACAGTAGTTGTTTTCCACACTTGCTTACAGCTATCAAATTTCATGAATATCATATCCAGTTTGACTCAAATCATAAGACGACTAGAAGCACCAACTCAGTAATTTCTAAATCAAATGACAGCAGGTCATCTAACAAGACTGTTTTTTTCAGATCTGAAAACTTAGTTTAGAATCTGCTAATCAAATTATTTTCTCTCTTTTGTACATCCCATGCACAGCAATAACATTATGCCCTTATTGGGAACCGAGAATCCTTGTCTTTTTGAAGAGCTAAATTAGGAATAGGGCAAAGTAAATCCCAGTATTTTTTCAGGAATGGAATTAGAAGGAGAAACAAGGAACTCAACATGAGGCACGAGCACAAACCTGACATCCTGGGCTTGTTTTGGCTGGCCTAGTCAGCCTAACAGTGGGGATGTTAAGACTGGTTGAGCCCTCTAAAACAAAGGCTGCTTTGCTGGTTTGTTCCTCAAAGCTACCCTGAAACAAAAGGCTTATTTTTAAAGACAGTGGAGTTTTCAGTGCTGGGGCTCTGTGAAATGCAAGTAGGGACACTGACGGTGCAACTAATAAGTAACTCCAGCTGACCAAAAGCTAGACATCTTGATATCCTTTAAATATGAAACATTAACCAAGCTCTACTATTTTTAGAAACATTTGAAGATTTTCATGTGCTAATTCATTTCAGACTTTACAATTAGGATAAGACTGAAATCTCACATTAGTTGTCTAAAATTGTTTTGTCTCTGCAGTTGTTGAAATTAGATTGCCTGTTCAGAGGGCCATTCATTTCACCTTAAAAATTAATCAAATCACCCTCTTGAATTGGCAACTTTACTCTATTGCCTTTAAAAATTCTAAATGACAACTTCAGACTACCTCTTTATGCTAAGGGAGAATGACTGTAGTATAAGTGAATCTGCTTTACAGCAGTGTAAAAGCAGAGCACATCCACTAAGGTCATTCCAGACTGACACACTCTAATAATTTCCTAGACATCTAAAAGGAGAGGAAACAAGTTATTTCTCCAGTAATTTTTTCACCTCAATTTCTCTACTAATCTTTCTCCATTGCTTCTAGTATGATTGAAAATGAGAACCAAATCCCCAGCTATTAAAATTATCATTTACGCACGACCAATTTCATCAACATCAAATAGTTTAGGTGCCGAAGAAAGTAAAAAATTGTTTCCGATTTTCTTTTTTTTGTGTGTGTTTCTCCAAGTAATAGTAGTGACTTACATTTTTTCCTAATAGCAGCCAGTTCCTGTTCAATCCGTAGGCAGACAGACTGTGTAAGTTCAAACGATATTCTTTGGAAAGCATCAAAATCTTCCACTGTGTAAACATGGGTTTCAGCAGGAGGTGAAGCAATTGCTTCTAACTCTGTACGCACTGCATCCTTCACACCGACTGCAAATATTTCTACATCTGCATCTCTCAGCTTAACAGCAGGTTCCTTAAATGCATCTGATGATTTTCCATCAGTAATAAGAATCATGACTCTTGGCACATTTGGTCTTGATCCTTTGCTGGTAACAAATACTTTCTCCCTCACATATGTCATCGCTTTGCCTGTGTTGGTAGATCCACCTCTGTAGGGGAAGGTGTTAATAGCCTGAATTATATCTTCCACTCTGTTGAATCTGTTCAAAGAAAACTCCATATGGGGATCTCTGCTGTACTGGACAAGACTTATCTGTACTTTTCGAGGTGATATCTCAAAGCTTTTAACTAACACTTCCAAAAAGGCTCTTACTTTAACAAAATTGGCGATACCAATGCTGTAGGAGCCATCCACTAAAAACACAACATCAGCTTTTACATCCACACCACGTGAGCATTCTGTAAAGAGAAAGAATCACTACTATAAACAGGCATTCCATACCAAAAGTATTTCAACTGCATCCTACATATATATAATAGCCACTTATAAAATAAATAAACCATTTTAAGTTGTCTTTAGATTTAGCAAAGGTACAATATTAAAATGAGCATCAGAGGTTTAAACAACAAAAAACTGTTGTATGAAAATAATAGAGCAATTGCTAACTTACCCACTTGAACTTTTACTTGTTGTGTTTTTTCCATTATAGTTACTGGCTCACTGGGGGTCAGTCCTCTCATTGCATAAACATTAATTTGATACTCTGTGTCCGGAGAGAGATCTTTTACATTCAGAGCAGTAGTCTGAGGCCCCACATTCAGTGCATGTTGTTTGCCACCAGCTATCATTGGAATGAACTGCACCCTATAGCCAGTTACTTGGCTTGTGGATGGATCCCAAGTGATCCTAATAGATTTTGAGGAGATCTGAGCAGCAAAGAGATTTGAAGGAGGCTCCACCACTGAAAGAAATCAAAATACAGTTATAAACAGATTTTCTTCCACTCTTATTTCTGTTTTTGTTTTTTTTTTTTTTTTCAGAAATAAATACAACTGAATTAGAGGAGCATCCCAAAGGGGCAGCAGGGAGAGATCAGAAATATAAATAGTGCATGTGTTCCCCCTGCTGAGTGTCACAGAGCTTCCATAGGAAAGGCTGTCTTGGAGGTGAAAGCTCCCAAAGGAACATGGTAGGCAATGTGAACAAATACAGAGGTGAGCAGAACACTATGAGAGTGACATTATTCCTGCTGCCATTTTGGGCAAGGAAGAACTAGTTACTTCAGTCCCTTTACCAAACTTATTTTTCCCTTTGGTGTAATTTTGCCATAGAAGAGAAGCCTGTGTCCAAACTGGCAGTATGACACCCTGATCACTCACAGTTATTATGTTGCTCTAGGAACTATGGAATAGTGGGGCTATTCCAGATCTACTCACTGTCCCATGTTCTGCCCACCTGCATCGACGTGTACAATGCTGAAACCTATTTTCTACACTGACTTCAGAAATAAAGCAAAGAAAGTAGTGACAGCTTCCTTAAATATGCATCTGAATAAGCTGAAGTCAATAAACACATTTGTATAAAGTGTCTCACCTTCTTCTCCACTAACCAATTCACCGAGTTGTTCATCAACACCAGAGCACACTTGCAAGATAATTTCATTCTGTATATCCGTAATCCCATCAAAATTAGCCACATTGAAAACATGCTTCAGGGAAGGCTGAGATGCAATTACCTTGAGTTCTTTTGCATCTGCTGCTTTGATTCCTAAAAGTTGAAATAGACAGGATCATTTTAAGGGGCCAAAAAGTACTTGTGATTGTAAAGTATCAGAACATTCTGGGGTAAAGTTGGGTTGAATTGAGTTCTGTCATTATAAGCAAACTACATAAACAAATAAAAAAGTTGATGCAATGACTTCATAAACTACACTTTCAACTTACGGACTAATGTGATATGTTTGTTGGTGCCAAGGGCAAAACCATCTCTCAGTCTCTTCCTATCCTCCATGTAAGAGCTATAAAATTACCATCAATTTAACACAATATGGAAAGAGTGGTATAGGCAAACCTGAAAGCCCACAGTCTGCAAAATGCGTAACTTACTGCTATAGGAATGTTAATGACTCAAGCATCAAAAAATTTCAATGTACCTAAAGAAAAAACTTCAACTCCTATGTTGCGAAGCTGTCTTGCAGGAATTTCTACTTCATCTTGAGCTTTTCCATCCGTAATGACAATTGCTACTTTAGGAAAGCCTTTTCTTGCTCCAGCAGATTCAGTAAAGGTGTTTTTAACCAGGTAATCAATAGCTTCACCTAAAAACAACAGTACAAGATATGTTTTATAAGGTATGAAAGAAACAGGATTTAAATCAAAGTTCAAGTATAAGATTAAATGTTGCATAAACACAAACATGAGAAATTTGTACCTGTCATTGTATTGCCACCTTTGTAAGGTATCCTTTTAATTGCATCAATAAGATCACTTCTTTTGAAATACTGATTTAAGTTGAATTCTGTTCTTGTATCCGAACTGTACTGAACAACTCCAACTCTTGTCTTTTCCTCCCCAATGTCAAAAGCTGATACAAGGGCAACCATGAAGTCCACAATATATCTGAAGTTACTTCTCCCTACACTCCAAGAACCATCTACCAGGAAAACTAAATCTGTCACTGCACTTATGGAGCATCCTGGAAGAGAAAAAAAAAGTATGTATGTGTATATAGATATAAATATCTAAAAGCAGATGAGTAATTGCATGCTTACAAGTCAGTGAGAAATGTCTGATGGAAACTTAATACGTAAAAGTCAAAACAGCCACTGAATATAGTGGTATTCTTATCTGAAAAGTCTTACTTGGCAAAGTATTGATCACCTAGGAAAATATCCATATATTTTAGCTACTAATACCAAAAGGGAGCTGTCACCCCCAGGAAATCAGTTTTAACACCCCCTTTACTATATTCCACAAGATCTGTTATCCCACAGCAGATGATAACTCATATACATAATTTTGTGAAACAGTTTGATGTTATGAAACATTTCATTTTGTTATCACTTGTGTTATCCATCTTTATCTCCTCATAATAGCTGCCCAGTTTCTTCTGCAATGCTTTGTATCTGCAGCACAATACCTCTTAACAGGACAGACACACTCATGAGGTTGCGTGCAGTTGATTAGTTACATGAAATTCGCAGCTTCAGTACCAATTTTGCATCTCATTCCTACAATGCAGCTACAAATTCCTTCCATTTTAGTCCCTTCCCAAGCTTTCTTAACCCTAGATAAGATTAAAAATAACATAACTTTTTTTTTGTTAAGTAACACTGGAATAGCGCTTAACTTTGTGGGTTTTGGAGCTAGCTCTCAAATAATCTAAAACATTTGAGGTCTTGAAAGACAAAACATCTTACTTTGTAATTGAGTCTCAACCTTCTTTTCCTCTGGTATTCCTGGACCACCTGTCTGAACTGTATAAAGCACAACACAGACAGGATTAAAGGAGGAAATGAGACTGCAAATTAAATTTAACATCTAAGGAGAAAAGTGAATAAGGAATGAGGCAATCTGACAAGCGTCAGTATGCAAACACATAAATACAAGTTATGGCTACCTCATCTATACTTGTAGATTTAATAACATAATATTCAAGGCAATCAAGAATAAAGAAAAAGAGAAAAAGAATAATTAAAAGTTCTCTGCCCTTATGTATCTCTTAAGTATTTTCCTGAAAATGAATAGCAATCTCCCTGGATACAATCCCAATATTAGCCCTCTCTAACATACATGGAAACTCCTCATAAGTAACTTTCCTGACATTGTTTGAGAAGTCTGAAACAAAGTCAGAAGAAAAATGTATCATAGAAGATAGTCTGCTGTGATTAAATTACAATTAATAAATATAAACCATATACATTTCAACTCCATATTTTATTACACATATACACTGTGTCATATTATATCACCTGCTAAAGTAATTTACTTTTTTTTGCACAAAATTCTGGACTGATAAATTTCTTCCTGAGGTCAAGGAGAGTCTTCCCTTTCACTTCAGCAGAAGCAGTTTATATGAAGTTGGTCTACTACAAGAAAACCAGTAGCCTCCTGCAAAGAATTCTCCATGGGCTGATAGTCCTCCCTTACCTCCAATAAAATATCTCAGCTCTTACTAGGAATTATGTTTAATGGGGAAAAAAAGGTCAGTTCTGAAGCTATATTTGACCAGAACTTAAGCACATATCAATACTTTGTCAGGAAACTGGAAAGAAGTAAAGTTCTATGATTGACCACTTAGTTATGTTATTTGGTTTTCCAGCTTACTGCATATACTTACTTGTCAGTTGGCCAAAAACAGGTAGACTCTCCTCTCTTTCATCATATGAAACTATTGATACAACATACTCTAAATCAGGTATAAGATCTGATAAAACTGTTTGGGTAGTACTAGGTGAAAGAGTAAATTCTTTAGTAGGTCCATCTACAATAAACATATAAAAGAGTTATTCCAATGTTTCAATCAAGTAATATCAATAACAAGTTTCACATAATCAAAGAAAAAAAGCAAGAGAATGATCTATCTAAATAGATTCCTAATAACAGCTGTAGAGAGTACACTTTTTACTTTCCTAAATCATGATTTTGCAATATTAAACTTCACACTAAACTGTTTCCAATAATGAACAAAAATATTGAATTAGTTGCCCAATAAATTCTGGGAAATTGAAACCCAAAATGCACATACAACATATGCTGCCTTAAACAAATCATGGCCCAGTTCTGACCCAGTATCACTATTACACAGATTTCTCTAAGTATAAAGGAATAATGGATGTTTCACATAGTCATTATCAGAGGACGTGACATCACTGCTTCCTTCTTGTATGTGCAATATTTCCCTCAGGAAAAGTACTCAAATGAAATAGCGTACAATTCCTTAATTTTAAGGAAATTTAAGGAAAGAGCACAAAGAAGGAGCAAAGTGATTGATCTGGCTTCTTCCAATGGTAAAGCACCTAAAACTACTTGCAGACCCAAACAGTGAAAGCTATGATAAGAAAAACTCCTCACTTGGAACAACCACAGCTCCCTCCTCAATACCCTTTGCTGCTATACAAACTCAATAATAGACTTGAGAAAGATGTGAACATCTGTTCTAACACGTAACTTTGATACAAGTAAAAATGACTCTATGTTTTTAAAGATTTAATAATATAATAAAATTTTATAAAGCTCACCATTTGTAGGGACCACCGTTATCCTGTAACCCACTATTGCACCAGGTGGCCTTTTCCATGACATTTGAACATTATGTTCATCTATAATTGTAAAATTCAAGTCTGACGGTGGATCAACTGCAAAAGATTTATATCGGATAGATGTTTAAAAGTTTGAGCAACCTTTGGCAACTGAATAAATAAAATAACGTTGAGCAAAGCTTACTACAATTGTCTTTGCATAAATTTGTTTCCAACAAATATACAGATATGTTGTTGGAAAAGAGTAAAATAAAAGCTGATGAAATATGACAAAACATCAAAGAGAATACGCATTACAGAGGACAGCACAGAACATATGTTTCTTGAGTTGCCAAGACATTCAAGAATGGCCAGCAAAATCAAGCACAATAGAAAACACATTTGGATACATGTACAATGAGTTCACAGATAATCACCACATATGCAAACGTTTCACATAACAATTAAAGGAATTTTTGTACATGCTGGGTGCAGTTCATACAAGCATGCCAAATCACAACCTGCTTACAACACTATGAGATCATTTAAACATTGAGAACACAGTACTCTTCGTAATTAGACAGAAAAGGATTGCTCAGCTTTTTAAGTCTCTGCATAGTCATTTTTCTTATCAATTATATTTCACTGAATCTATAAACTTGGCAGAGAAAAAAATATTTTTAGGAACATAGAGAATGATTGAGGACTTAATGCTAAATAAAGCAATTTTTATTGGGAACTAGATACGAATATACATGTAAAATGTATACCAGTAATAAGGATATATTGAAGTATCATTTTAGTTCAAAAAGCTGAGAGCTCTACCCCTTTGTTCCTAGAAGCCACTAAAGCATACTTTGCTTATGGCTGCAAAGAGCTCAGGAATTAAGGGGTTAATACATAGTAATGGTTGTAATTTGCAGAAATATTTGAGCTGATGCATAAAATCATAAAATCAAGATTCTACCAGTTTACACCGAATTGCTGTACAATTTCCACGGTGTAAACTTGTTTTCATGTTCCCTTTGCAGCAGGTGTACCCATACTAGTAGTGGCATTTTATGTTAAAATGCCAGTATGGTTCCATACAACACGATGGTTAATTATGAAAAGACAACATCGAAGTATATTTATGGACATTTATTCACAGAATTTATAGAAAACAGTGAAGAGGGCACCAGTGATCTGAACAAATGACCGCAAATAAAACTTGTAGGAGCTGATGACAGAAGTAACTGAACAGTACAGAAAGAAATACGCTATTTGGCAGCATCATGCATATGTACAGGAAATGTTGATTATTTTTTTAGCTTCCCACAATGGACAAAAGCCTCCATGTACAAGGTTCATTGCACAAAGACGTTTCATAAATATTTTATAATGATATTCTCTTTGTAAAATTGTCATGCATATTCATGCAGTATTACTGACTCACTGTCAGTGCATGGTAGGTGTATTATATATTACTGTTTAAGTAGGTCTACAAAGTAAGATTAGATTCAGCCATACTCTCCTTCACTACTTTAGACTGTTTTGCAGGCATTTTTTAATAGTCAGATCTTCTCTGCTTCATGGAAGATCTCCATCAAATCTCAGATACAATTGGATGCTTTGCTTTTTTAACATAATTTAAAGAGCAGATAAAGAAACAAATGCTAGAATCTACTTAGGATAACACTCTGCACAATTACAATAAATAATATTGCAATTGAAAAATTGAAAATGAAATATATTGCATAGGCATTCTTTTTGCTTTTAATTTACTGCCATTTCCAACCATAGGATAATATGGCTTTGTAATACTGATACAACAGATACACTAGTATTGCAGCAAATGTTATTTTTCCTATTGTCCATACACAGGCAGTGAGATTAGACCATTAACCTGCATGCACAGTTTGTTCATCATTCGGTTTACTATAATCACATTGCTAGAGAAAGCACAGTAGTTACTTAGTATCAAAGTCATGCAACAGGTGTTAATAGTAAAATACATCTAGGTACTAAGAATATCATTATAAAATATTGTTTCAGTAGCAATGGCTCAGGACAAATTTAATGCAAAGGCAGAGACAACTGACCTGAGCATGCTTTAAAAAAAAAATTCAGTACATGGAAAAAATAGTGCCACCAACCTTGCAAGTAAATTGACCTGATGCAGCAGGGACTTTAGGCTTTTACTGCTGAAGGACAGCAGCAGCCCAACTTGTTGATATCCAAATGACCGGATTCCAGCTAAACTGAAAAACTGACTGTGAGGAAAAGTCTTTAACATTTTAAAGGATTTTAATCCATTTTATGAAAATTCAACTTGGAACTTGGCAGTTAGAAAGAATAGCACATAGATACGTAATTCATGTATCCTTTCATCCACGTATTCATAGACTCATAAAACAACGGTGTTGTGGAGGAGGACCTTAGAAGTCCCCCAGTCCATCCCATGACCAAGACAAGGTCAGCCGTCTCATGTCATTCCTGACATGCTTGCTCAGATGATTCTTAAAGACCTCCACTTTTGGAAAGTCTGCCAGCTTCCCCCAGGAACTACTCCAGTGACTCACGTCCTCCGTCATCATAAAAGATACTCATTCCTGACACCTAACCTGAATCTTCACTGACACCATTTAAATCCATTCATCCTCATCTTTGTCTTATAATTAAAGCATTTAGTGTTTCTCCCATTGAATTCCCAAAAGGAACTTTGCCTGAGTGATAAAAAAAAAAAGCAACTTTGAATCCAATGTCATCAAAATGTCTTCTGGAAGACGGCTACTCAAATGACAAAAGACTTCTCTGGCTTGCAAGTCTTTGATTCTCACACAGAACATCACAAACATCTGTAGACCTTCACATGGACCAGGTTTTACTCATGTGAAACTGGCTGTAGGATCAAGACCAAACCATGGTGATATGATTGAGCATTTTAAGTCAATCTGAAGTTCAGCAAAATATTTAGACAATAAAAATCTTACTTTTATAATCAAACAAGGCAACTATTATTCAGCCTTATTAAAATTCTTCTTCTGCAAGGGAATGCACCATTGGAAAGATAATGTAGCTGTAATATGGAAGCAGACTTGTATGAACAAAATGCCCTGATAATGATGGGAGTTGTCCCATGAGAGGCACAAACCTTAAAACTCTCATTCAACAAAGGCTTAAGTATGAGAGCAGCTTTACTCAAGCAAGCAATCTTATCGGTGGCCTATTCACAAAAGTGAGGCAGCACATACACTTATAGAGTTGATCATCTTGATCCTGCATCCTTCAAAATCAATGATCAACCTCTCAAAACCTCTCATGGACTTGCCAAGGTGCAGGATCATGACTGTAACATGTATTACAGTATTTCCATAAGAATTTAAATAGATATGAGTAACTAAGTGTAATGCTGGGACAAAGGGCAAAAATGAACATTTTGATTTGGAGTGGACATAGAGAACGGATTCCAAACTATATTTGCTTTCTTAAGTCATGGAAGTCCATACCTGAACACAGACAAAGCTAAGTAAGGCACAAAAGTCATTGATTTCACTTATGATATGCAGAAATGTTGTTCCCCTACAAGCTGCCAGTGAAGTAAAAAAATGGTGTATGTCAATATCAGTATCTAACATTTCCAAAAGGCTAACTTCCACCTCTTTTAGAACAACCATAAGGTAACTTCCTTCCTTGTATATCACAAAAAAAAAAAAAAAAAAAAAAAAAAAACCCAGAAACATAATATATTTCATTCATTGCAATCTTTGCATTATATACATATATAACAGCAGTATATTTTCTGAAACAAAAAATATAGAGCAAGATATTTTTCTTATGTTATGTACGTCTTATACTAGCTTGCATTACTTGACAGGTAATACAAACCTAATGTATAAAAGTCTTCAGCTTTTTACAGATAACGCAATGTGACTGCTTCGGGCTCTCAATGAATATCTAACAAGATTGAAAAAATAAAAAAATAAAAAAAAAACAGGATATCAAGCCATTTTAATCTAAAATCAGATTTTAAAATGATATAATTTGGAAGAAGGTGTCATCTACAATCCCTTTGTGAAACAAAATCTGTAATTCCATCACTGGAAAAAAAAACTATAAATAGCATGTAAATTAACAAGTTAGCAGGCCATAGGAGTTGAAGAATAAGCCCAGACTTGGTCTCACTGAGATAAGCCCATCTGAGGCAGAGAGATACCAATATGCCTCATTTACTCTTTTCTTGATCTACGGCATGAATCTGTGTTGACATAAGTAATTATATCACCATCCCAGTCAAGCTCCTCTGTAGTCAGTGTTGCCAATCTTAATGGGAGGAAGAATGAGTTGCAACCCAGCAAGGTAATAGAGCAACTGTTCAGCCTTGTTAGATATTCATTGCCAACATAAAAACATTGCCATCTGTTTGCTTGAATCTTTGCAATTTTATATATGTATATAAATTTTCTTTAAAATACAAGATAACTCACATGAGTATACTCTGAAAACATTTCATTTTAAAAACATATTTATCAAGATATATGTAACACCACAATTGTATATATATATGCACTTACTGCATGTTTGTGCATGCATGTGCATGTATGTGCATATGTATCTCTATACATACACACAAACACTTCGCTTCTAGTTAGCAGTAGGAAAAGCAAGGACTTACTAGTCACCTTCATGAATATAGCGATTGTTCTTTCACACTTAAAATTACTAGATTCTGTAAAGCAGTCAATCTCTCTTTAGGAACTTGGAAATCAGCTACTGGTTTCTCAAAACACAGAGATCAGATATCTACTGGTAATGAAATAAAGATCCCACCAACCAGATCAAAGCCAAGGAGGTGAATAACTTGAAAAAGCTTCAGCTATTCTGGATCATCCCTGAACTAGTTAGTCTATGAAAATGAATGTATTCAACACATGAAGAACTTTTAATCCTCTATAACTGCAGTCTGTAATTATTTGTCACTTAATGTATTTTGTGTCTTGCAGATAGGTCTTTTAATTGACAAAGCTTTTTCTACATGTGGGAATACACAAAGGACAAACATCTTGCTCAGTGATGCTCTCCTTCCCTACCTTTAACCACAGAGCAGACTTTTCTAGGTCTGAAGCAGTTCCTAAAGAGTCAAAGACTCAGAACTTTCAAATCAGAAATATAATGTGCTAATAATTAAAATACCATGGAAATAAATGCAGGAGGCACAACGGAAGGTCTAAAAGTTATGCAGGACAAATGATCTCATTCCTTTCTTGGGCCTTTAAAAACCAAATACAGCACACTACAGAAGTCACAGTACCATATGCCATGATTACCTTGAGATCACAGCTAACAGGTTGTTCACATACCACCCTACCTGGCTTAGCTATGACGAAACCATGAAAGCCTCCTTACCTGTCCGAAGGACATAGATTTCCCTTTGCTCTTTGCAATTACAGATGGAAAACAAATAGCAACAAATGCTTGACACAAAGATGTACACATAGTGCACTGAAGTGCCACAGTGCTGGCTTAAAGAGACAAGAAAAACAGGATAAACTAGGGCATCATACACAAGAAGTCAAAGCTGTGAGCAGAGCAATCAGGATAGCAACACAGAAAACGTAGAACTTCACTCTAAAAGAGAAGGGCAAAACACAGAGCCTGAAAACTGAACTGGCTTCCATGCCCAGGCTGAACAAAAACTTTCCCCAGTGAAATACCATGACATTATTTAGACTTTAGTTGGTTTTATCCCCTCTACCGCTATGGTAGATGTCCAACTATAAGCTCCTGCACTGGATTATTTCCGCAGGAAGGCTCTATCGCCATGACTGCAGCTCACTGCCTGCCAACAGCAGCTCCTCACATGAGCCCTGCTCTCACGAAGGACCACAGAGCAGCTGTGACACTGACGAAAAAACAGTTTCATCCTGGAGTATTTAGAAATCTGTGCACATCAGCAGCAGATCTACTCCTAAGTGAGACTGAAAAACAACGCCTAGAGGAGACCAAAAAAACTATGTTCTTCCCTTCCGTTGCCTTCACTCCACCTTCCCAGCCCACTCCTACAAGTGGTCACATAAAATGGTCTTCCACCTTTTCCTCCTCTCCCTTTTTCATCGCCTACCTGTATCTCAGGGAAACAAAATTCAAACTGCATCTCTGTTGAAAACCATAGGGAAAGCCATGAGAAGAAAAAAGAAAGCGGGGGGGAAATAAATGGACTAAAGAAGTACCAGTCATACAACTGTTTTGGCACTGACAGCCTGGCACAGGACTGGTGGGGAAAGGATTGTGCCAAATGTGAGGCCAAAGGTGGAGGAACAGACTAAAGGCACAAATGCCCACAGAAAAAGCTCAGTTCAGCAGACAGGCACATGGATATGGCGAGACCAGAAGGAAGATACAATATGCAATGTACAAAACATTTCAATATTAAAGCACAAAGTTAAACCAGTACAGAAGGATGGCCAGTTAAGTGCAGGAGAGAAAAGGAAAAAAAAAAAAAAAAACTGCAAAAAGCTCTACAAAAGTAGCTTTTGCAAGAGCAAATCCTAAGGCACCTCTGCTTCTGATATTCCATTTTCAGCACCACTATTTCTCACTGCACATCCTTCTCAAGAGACTTATCTGCATTTCAAAACTCCTAAACTATGAAATGTTTCTTTCGGAAAGCTGACTGCTGTACATTATGGATTTAACACAAATTTCTGAATGGACAACTGCTCTGCAACTGACAAGATAAGGGTTTTTCTCCCAAAATGTGAATTAAACAAACTTGGGCAGCTTGACTGCTAACACATCTAGTTTCACCATTACAGTATCTATATACTTCTCCGAAGATATTTTTCCAGCTTTCAATAACAGTACTCAAACTAATCACTATTTTAGTCCACACTACAGCTAATTTAATCATTGTCACTTCTATTTTGAAACAACTGGCCCCATACATGCAAACAATAGAGCAGGACAACAGCAACACGACTAGCACTCGGCGAGATCCTTCCAAAAACGGGGAAGAATGCACAAACACACTCACCCTCCTCTTCCCTCAAAACCATGTATTTTTTCAGCTTTCTCTGGACAATGGTCCTGCATTTCAAATGCAACTCCGAAATGACTTTAGATGACCCTTCTGATTCCTCAGCCAACAACAACGTAGCGTGAGAGGAGAGGCAGCAGGCTGATTCTCTCCTAGGGTGACCAGATGTTGTACTACTAGTAGTCATAGTTTCCAGAAAGCCAACCTCCTCAAGTGTGCGTGCCCCAAACAAGCACTGCTGCAGCGGCAGGAAATACCCCAGAGGAGCTCCTTACTTGCTGCGCTTTTAGCAGCCACGAGCCAAGGCCACCACGTCCAGATGGAGAGGAACCCAGCAGGCAGCATCAGACAAATGGCTTCAATCCAATACAGAAAGAGGAGGAAGGGAAAAGCTGAATTATCAGAAACTGGCTTCTGCTTTTCCAAAACAAACTGGAGGAGGTCAGACTTAGAGGCTTGATTAACCTTAAGATGGAGTTGGGTCCCAAGGTCATAAATAGTCATTGCAGAGCAGGCCATGAAGACGGGCCTTGTATCTTTTTTTTTTCCTGGCACACACTGTTAACAAAGATACTATTACTACTCCTGCTACTACAGCCGTTGCACGCACACATAAGGACACAAAGAGGGTTTCTCCCATACTCGCTGTCAGTCCACCAGGGAGGCAGGCACGCCAGGGCTGGCGCGTTTGGGGCTGCACTGCGGCAGGCGCCTGGCCACGCGGCTCTCCCCGAGCTTCATCCTGGCAGCCGAGGGAGGCAGGATGCTGCCGGGCACCCGCGTCTCCAGCAAGGCTGGGCTAGGCCCCGCAGGATGACAGAGACAACAAGGATGGAGAAAAGAGGCCCAGCAGAGCCCAGGGAGCGACGCCTCCCCTCCGGGCCGGCCCGAACAAACCACACAAGGCGCAGAGAGACGGACGCTGTGGGAGCATTTTATTTCAAAGCTTTGGGGTGTGCTGTGTGCGTGTGCTGCTTTTTTATTATTGTGACTCTTTTTTTCCCTCCAAACCAGACAGAGCCGAGCGCGGCTCCGCAGTGCCGCTGGCAGCCCGCAGGCTGCGCGGGGCCGGTGTGGACAGCACACCAGAGAGACAGAGAGGAGGAGCTGCGCTTTGCCTGGGCTAGCTGCAAGAAACAGAGCACAGGAGGAGCTGCACAAGGAAGGAGAGGCGTTTCTCTGAAGGAGAGAAGGAGAGAAAGTGCAGCAGTTACACGCAAAAATAGAGCAGAGGGGAGCTGCAGAGGGGCTCGCTGGTCACCCAGCGGGTCGGGGGGCAGAGGTTACCTTCGGCCTCCGCGCAGGAGAGCAGGGCGGCCGCGCAGAGGGCAGCCAGCGCCGCGCACAGCTCCGTCTTCATCTCGGCGCCGCCGGGTCACAGCGACATGAATGAATCTGCAGCCACAGGGGGTGGAAATAAATAAATAAATAAATAAAGAGGAAGAAAGAAGACGGGGACAAGACGCACGGCTTAGAGGGTGGCGTGGGAGTATTCATGAAACACAAAAAAAAAACAGAGTGCTGCAGATGCCACTTTGTTCCCTTCTCCCTCTGCCCCCCGCCGCCACCCACGGGCCCAGGTTGGAAGCTCTCTCCTTGGAAGCTGTCCCGAAACCACGACGTCTCGCCGGGACTCACGCAGAGTCC
>VZSV01000085.1:3149749-3164521 GCA_013398735.1 Nothocercus julius
CGCTGCGGATCGAGGCCTCGCGTCGCTGCGGATCGAGGCCTGGCGTCGCTGCGGATCGAGGCCTGGCGTCGCTGCGGATCGAGGCCTGGCGTCTGCCGGCCCCAGTGCTGCTCTCGCCGTTTCTGCCGTGGTCCCGCTGCCTTTGTGAGAGCCCCAGCGCCCCGCAGCAGACGTGCGCTGATGTTCCCAGATGCTTTGGATGTGAGTCAGCTCCTCTTAGGGACGTGCCACAGTTTTGGCTGTCTGGTCTTGATAAAATACACTTTCCAAAAGACAACATCTCCCCCACTGATAAACTTCCAAATTCTCTTGACCTGTTAACCCCCTGCCCAGCTTTTGAGAAGGATTTCCCCTCCAGCTTTTTGGAACCCAGAAGTCAGTTTCTTTCTTTGCAGATGTGATAGGCAAATGTGCTATTTCTAAGATGTAATGTTTGATGATTCTGTATTTTAATTTAATTTCTTGAGTGAAATTGGTCACTCCAACACACCAAGAGCAGCAGTATCAATTTGGTACATAAGTGGCACAAAATTTTCAGAAGCAATAGACATCAAGAATTACATTCAAATATCCTTCCATGGCAAGTGAATTAATACAAATAAGATATTTGCATCACTTGTACACCAAGACTGCTCTGTTATTTTTTAATGGGCTTTGGATTTCTCTATCATAGTTTGATCAAGAATTTATCTTGATAATAGCAATTAATGCATATAATAAGAAGGAAATGCATACTGTCCTATCCTAAAATAAAAGATAAAGTATTTGGAAAAAAGTATTTCAAAATATCTGATGAATGTGGTACTAATTCTGCAACTGGGATTGCATAAGTGGAGGCTCTCTATAATCTGTGGGTCTCTCAAAGGTACAAAAATTTGCCCTCATAAACGTTTATAGGGCTAAGTCCTCATAGTGACTGGCTTTGCTGAATTTCTTGGAGTGAAATCCAGCTCAGAGGCAGCTGAAACAAATAATTCAATGACTGCACAGAGAGCAGGATTTTCTTCTTGTCTTCAACTACTTGTTCCAACCATTTCATTTCCCCCCCTAAGATCTTCTACACATAAAATATACTGAAGAAGTGCATTTAGAACATGTACTCCCATACGTCACAGTAATTAAAAGGCAAAAGAGGTTGTTTTTCATCAGCACTGTTGCTATGTACATTGGGAGTCTGAGTGCATAATATGTGATGCAGAAGGCATTTCTGTAATGCATAAACATTTACTAACACTCTCCTGTCTGCTTGTTTCTCAGACAAGTGTTAAACCATTAGGACCATGCACTCCAGCTTTGCAATTCTCTGCTATTTGAACTGAGTCAGTTGAAACTTCAATGAAAAAAAAAATCCATATAAAACTCAAGATTTGAAGTTATACCTATACTTTTAATAATATTTCTCATTTCTTGTATAAGTATGTGGGAATACTTTTGCAGGAGTTTTCTACAAAATATGAATTCTTTGGTGGTCTAAACCAAATTAAGTCACGTACCTTTACCTCTGGCACCTTTTTCACTTTCCCTGAACTGTATTGCTAAGAAAAAAAAAAAAAATTGCAAAGTATAACAAGACATTCCGCATTGTAAAACCTTGGATATCCTTTTCCATGTGGCTATCACATGAAGTTTGGCCTCTGTGGCTTCCTGACAATTGCATCTGCTTTTCATATGTATATTCCTTATTTATATAAATACATATGCATATGCCTTACACAGAAGAGGAAGACAAAAATATGTCCGCTCTTTAAGCAGTGAATGGACTTAGCTTTAAGCATTGTTAGACAGACAAAACTGTGTGTCTACTAGTAATTACCCATATCTACCCAGGAAATACTTTGCTGGTCTGTCACTGCGGCATATCTATGACTCCCATGTATCTATATCAGATACTGGCTTAGTAGAGTCATTCAGAGGCCCATTCTGTCCTTTCGTCACAAAGGATCATCTTTACAGTATACTTTTTTCCTTCCTTCTAAAATCAAGTCATAAAGCTAAAAAAAAAAAAAAAAAAAAAAAATAAAGAAAAAAAAAAAAAAAAAAAATTAAAAAAAAAAAAAAAATCATAAAAAAACCGCCAAGCACCTTTGTTCAGGCCCTGCCTTCTGTGGCAGGTTTCCAGTCAGCGGCATGAGAAGAACTCAGGCGGGTGTTTATTTATTTGAGTAATTTCATTTGAGGGCTGGTATTTGGAGAACAGTACTAGCTTGACCTCTCATTATGAAGAGCGGCTTCCCATATTAATGATGTGCAGCCAATGCTGGTGCTGTCTGAAATCCAGTCATCTGCAGGAACTGATACAGAAGCAGTGTCCCTGGAGAGCATTACAGCAGTGAAATGGTTATCGATATAACCAGGTGCATTTTCCTTAGTAACTGTTTATTGCTGTACTTTAAAGTCTCTAACTGATTTTCCCATCATGTAATGCGCTGCAAGTTAAAAAGTCATGGCTCCAAATAAGCAAAACTGGAAAAGTAAATATAGCATTTGAGAACAGAGCTATAAATAGAAAAGAACTGGCCTTCTAATGTGATTTGGGAGTCCTATAAAAAACAGTTAATTTTTATCTTTTTCTTAATAAAAGATTGAATTTTTAATATTAAAATTGGAAAAATCAGAGGGGCGGCACACAACCGCCCACACAAACATGCTCTATGTTAAAACCTTCATGAATTACATTGCTTTGATTCAAAGAAGTTGGTTTATCTTTCCGCAACAGATTTCCAGTCGTCCTACTTGGGAAGCACTCCCCAGTGAAGCCAGCACAAATTTTGCCTGACTAAAGAGTGCAAGAAAAGAGTTTGCAGTGATGCCAGTTGAGCAATCAGCTTACTTTGCCTATCAAACCTAGACGTCTTTTTTTTTTTTTTTTTTTTTTTTTTTGAGCGGGTGGGGGAATCATCAAAAAATAGAGACTTCTCCGGTGCTGTTTTTGTAAGTTTTAAAAATAACTTATTTTCCTTTGCTTCAGAGTACAATTTTTCTCTGTAAATACAACTTATTTCTGGTTGCTGTGCTTATAGTCCAAACGTAGACAAGAGTCACCTAAGACAAGTTATGGTCAGCCATGAGAAAGTGGCTTCCAAAAACAGGCTCTTAATACTAGGATACATGGAGGATTTACAT
The DNA here is from genome assembly GCA_013398735.1 of Nothocercus julius. Classification (NCBI taxonomy): domain Eukaryota; kingdom Metazoa; phylum Chordata; class Aves; order Tinamiformes; family Tinamidae; genus Nothocercus; species Nothocercus julius. Next base: position 3,152,873 of record VZSV01000085.1, read on the forward strand.
TGCACATCCCTTTGAGGTCTCAGTGGACGCTTAATGATTGGAGATGGACTAAATTGCCCCTCAAGATCTTCACCATCCTCATTTATTGTAGTCCTGTGTGTTCCTATCAGAGTGAGTCACTTGTGAGAGTGCAGAAGCCACTGGGTATTTGTCTCGCTGATGGGACAGGAAATTTGGGGTTGCTGGGTCCTTCCTGCCCTATCAACCTCCGGGGAAAGGGGCATATCCAGGCCTCGGCAGAAGCTGAGTGTTCCTCCTCAGTGGCTTCTTTCCAACTTGCTCCTCAGCCAGGGGAATCACAGCACCCCTGCTCAGTCAGGGCCCTTGGTGCCTGTTGGGGACCAGCAGAACCAGCATTCAACCAAATGACAATGTGTTCAGCCTCAAAATCCCCCCTGCACCAATAATTATTCCACTGTGGTAAAAATGTGATCAGATTTTTCATTAGCTAACACGACTTGAACTTTTAACATCATCAGGGCTAGTTCTTCATTTGGCCACAAGCTGTTCTTGAGCTTACCGTCAATATATATATTGATATATTTTGATTTTAGAAGTACTAGTTTAGAAGTTTCATGAAAGAAAAAGGTCTGAGAGCAAAAACTCAGGACTGGGAGAGTCTTTCTCTGCACACGTTACCCATCCAGACCCCACCAGCCCTGCTAAAAACCCCTTTGCTGCTACTGCATGTCCTCATTTGCAGTCCTGACATTTTTGGGCCATTTCTAAACTCCTGGTTAGTGCCTTGTTATTTGGCTTGGCAGTTTGGGACACTCACCACAAGAGTTACAGAGAGTGCATAAGAGGCAAGACTTGGGACAAGACATGGCCAGGAGTTGTCCCAGGCCCAAGGAGCTGGGTAACCTGGGCTGGTTATGCTTCCCCAAGACCTATGGGGCTCTGTTTGCATATGCCACTTATCACAGGAAACTGCTGTTGAAATGCATGGAAATTCTGAGTGTTTGTGAAAAATAAAAGGAGTCCAGCCTGAGCTTCGCTAGCAGGCAGTAAAAGCGCTGCCTAGACATCTGCTGTCTGGGCACTTGTGAACACCACATGAGCTAAGCTTAAAAAAAGAAGCTTGTTTCTTTTGCATGAATTGTAACTGGCTGGTGACTAACATGAAGAAGTACATGGAATGAAATAATGCAGATTTAACTCAACTTTTTTTTTTTTTTTTTTTTTCTTTTCAGCCCTGCGGTTGCTGCTTCCCAATATGTTGAAAGCTGACAGTTCCAAATACCAGAACGTAAGATTTATTTGGATTATAAATAGATGTTGCCCCGTGCTTCAGTATCAGAAGTTCACTGTTGTGTAAACAGAAAACAATTGTGGGCTTTTTTTGTTCGTTTGTTTTCATTTTCAGGTTACTTGCAAGCTCCTACCCACTCTTTGCTGGCAGCCTTTTTCACCTGCTGGAGTTTAGTGTCTCTCATGCATCAACACCTCTGCAGTTTGCAGAGATTTCACAGGAAGCTGTTAAAATGTCTCCTCTCATATGCCCTTTCCTCTGCTCTCTTGGATGCTTTCCATCTGGCCTCGCTGCTCTGCTGGTTTTTAGCCACTCTAGTTTATTGAACATGCCTCCTTTCTGGCATTGGCCTGGTTTCTGCTGTAAAGTATTCATGTGTGCGGAGACGCACTCGCTACCAGCTCTGGTGTCTCCTATCTGCTCTGCAAACAGCCAAGAAAAAACACCTGCCTAGGATTTTTAAGCAAACAGCTTTTTCTAGGCACAAATTGCTTTTGGAAACACCACTATCTGCTGCTGTGCATCCTTCGCTGTTGCTTGTCCTGGGATTTCCTCTGGCAGGAAAACTTTGCAAGTCAGTCCTGGCCCAGTGCTCTGGGAAATGGAGTCAGGTAATGTGCTGCTTGAGGACATCACAGCAGGGGCTTTGCTGCATCACCATCTTCTTCCCCAGGGAGGCATAGCAGGGGTCGTAGGATAAGGTCCCTTCCTTTCTACTAGGAGTAGCAGTTGGGACCTTATTTTCTAAGGAGAACAGCAGAATCTCCTCTGATCTCCAGAGATGAGAGGCAGGTGCTTTGCTGCCTGAGCACGCCAGCTGCACCCGTGGCCCCATCACGCACGGTCACCACGGCGGCTCTCAGCTCCGGGTTCAGGCGCTCATGCTGAGGCAAGTCCGCGTGAGCCCGGTGCCCCAAGGGCTGCAGCAGTCGGTGCAGATCTGGCAGATGCACTCAGTGGGCTGTGCTCACTTAGGACCAGCACCCTGCCCACCCTCCACTCGTGTCCCACGAGTGCAAGGGTCCGGTAGATCCCTGTTGCATTTACCAACCCCACACAAGTGCATCACATAGCCTGCAGCACTGCTAGATGCCCAAGTTTGCATAACCAACTTAAGCGCTTATACTTCTTTTTCACACTAATTTATCCTTGGTATTTTTGCCAACCAAGTCCTCTGCTAGTGCCAAGTTTGCAGTTTGTTCACATAAATACCTATTTCCTGGGAACCAGAGTGAGACCAGCAAATGTATCTGACATCAAAAGCCCTTTCGATGACAGTAACAATCCGAGATGTGACAGTCTGATGACAGTGACTCACTGACAATCTGCTTTTGTATCTCAGTCCCCAAGAGAGAGATACAGACTGTGGCAGAGGTCCCTGCCTAACTTGAAAAATTACATCATGTGGCGCTTTATTGTCCAGTCTTGCAGTAGGAAAATAATCTCTCTTCTGCATCATTCTTGAGTTTTGCGATTTCCCTTTACAAATTGCATTTACATGCCATAGTTAAGGTGGGGCAACTTGCAGTTATCATTCTCCTCTTCCTTGCCCCAAAATCTAGCCACGTTTTGGATACTATTTCCAGAAGTGATAAAATGCTAATAGTCTTTTCTTCTTTTTTTTTTTTTTTTTTTGTAGTTTTTTGTTTTGTTTTGCAATTTTTTCTTCTCTTATCTATGTGATTTTAATAAAATAGAGTTTCTTGGCATTGTTCTTCTAAAAAGTTAGGCAGTTTACGTAAATGCCTAAATTTGGATCTAAGCATCTAAGTTTAGGTGGTCATTGCTGAAAATCTCAGCCAGAAGGAGCTGTACCGACGCCTCAGCTCACTGCACCAGGGCTCCGTGACACAGTGGTCCCAATGCAATGCTCCCCGCAGAGCCCATATTAGCACACCACACTATATTTAGCAAAATGTGCTCTACTGCTCCTAAGAGATCACTGAATAAACCTTGATAACAAGGTTGGCCTGGCTCCTTTGGAACTTGTAGTTTTCTCACTGGGCGGCAGGATCATTAAAATGTTTTAATTATATAATTCCCTTTTGCACAGTGCTATAATAGATAAGATTGCACATGTGTGTCAGCCTTTCCATTATAAACTTCACGTCCCAGGGCATTAGTCATCCCAAGTAATTGCTCACATTGAGATGAAACAACATGGAAGCATTCTGGTATTAAACCAGTTCTGGTGTTTGTTGTCCACTTGGTTAAAGAACAGTAGTTTAAAGGTCTTGATGACCTCAGAACCCATTCCCAGGCCTTCTGGCAGGAAGAGGAGCTGTTGCTGGGAGGAACCTGTCTCAACTGGTGGGATGAGCTCTAGCAGTGCTGAATCTCCCCTCGCTCCTTTTCTTCTCCAAAGAGCATCTCTGAGGACCTGTGCAGTCACAGTGGTGAGACTGACACCAGGACATTCACAGAGAAACTCGTAGAGGAATCTTAGTTTGGGTGTGAAAACATGATGGACAGATCAACAATTTTTGTTCTTGCATAGCTCAGAACTTACCTTTTTTTTTTTTGTTAAAAGGGAAAAACCATGAAAAATGATTGAGAAATGATGAGTGACAGACAGACATCTACTTTTTTTTTTTTTTCCTGATGTTTCAGATTTTGTCAAGAGCAAACCAACGAACATACATCACTCTTGGCTCTGAGAAGTCCTCTGCAAAAAAAATAATATAAAGATACTGAGAGAGATCGAGTTGCTTCTGGCTTTTTGTGGCAGATGAAACACTTTCAGATGAGCACATTTAAAGTATCTGCACTGAATACCTAAGTGTTCTTCTCGAGGAAAACCCTCCTGGTGTTTTGAAGCAGATGTCTTGCTACTTCTGGTGAAATCTCAGGGAACTGTGACCTGCACATCCAGCCTCAAGAAGAGACTTACTCCTTAATATAGCTCTAAGGATCCCATTTTATTACACTGAGGTATTCCAAGATACCTCACTCATCTCTATCCTATCTCTTTAGAGATTTAGAAATTTAATGGAGAGTTGATCATGGAGAGAAAAAAAACACCTATTCTGCAATATACTTTTAAAACAGCACTGAGACATTGGTTATTTCATACTTATTTTGTTATAATTCTAGGAAGGCTTAATTTAAATATCTTCCAAACCTTTTCAGCATTGGCTTTACTATTGTAGGTTTTCCATGTTTCACTATATGTAAAGCATAAAAATTATTCGATCTTATCTGATCATTCCTTTCTGTTTTATTTCCATGCCCACCAGGGAACATCTTGTCTCTTCTGCAGTCAGTGAAGACCTGAGAAGGCCAGGGACAGACAGGCTGGCAGCACTGTTTCGCCAGTGAAAATACCAAAGCTGGTTGTAATAATAAAATATTAGGGAAAGGAGAGACAAGAGAATCACATACTTTGAAAAAAAATATACGTATGTCAGAAGGGGCAGGAAAAAAAAAAGCTTCAAATCGGTGAACTGAGAATTCAAAGAAACAGATTAGCAAAGGACAAATCCATCCTTCTGTGGCAATTTTCTCTAGGCGATCTGGCAGGCAACAAGCTATAGGAGTGAATATTTTGCAAACTGAGTGAGCAGTGTGTACTCACATTCAGAAGAACAGTCCAGCACAGGCAAAAGAGATCCGTTTCAGATTACCTTTCTTCATTTCTACTGTAGAACTGACTGAAGACTGAAAAAAAAATAAAAGGCTCAGACAAGTTAGACTAGAAAAGGTGTTATTACTAAAAGGAATTTGAATTTCTCAAAAAAAAAAAAAAAAAAAGCAGTTGCACAAGCATGCACATGAAAAGATATGTCATTTCAGACTTACTCATCACCTAAACAGCTTAATTAGGGTCAAGTCAGGCTGATCAGATGGATTTTGCCTATCTTTGGAAGTCTGATTCACTTTAGCAACTATGAAGGTCAACATCCAGCTCTCTGATACGTAACAAAATTAGGAAAGAATGGGGGAGGTAAGGAAGGATAGTTTAATGCAAAAGATGGCAAAATAAATTCAGCATGCCCCCTCTTTGTACAGAGCAGCAACAGCCAAGTTGAGCAGCACTAGAAAAGTGGCATTTTCACTCAGAAGTCTGGGGAAAGAAAACAAGAACAGATGAGACTGTATACTTACAGTTCTCTCCGGTGTTTTCCTGACATTTGTGAGAGTGGTGAGCTTTTTCCGTGCTTTGTTTTAGGAAGCTAATGCTGCGATATTGTGTATTACTATTGTCCTCAGACTTTTACTGCGGAGATTCTTGTGTGCGTCGGGCTAATTGGATCTGCAGTTACGTTCAAGCCAAGAAGATACAGCCCGGGGCACCGTTCAAAGAGCAGATGGCTCTGCACTACCTGCCTAATGGAGAGAGCAAAACATGGCCTGTATGTTGGAGGTCTCAGAAAGGATTCTTTAACCTATAACTACAGTACTTAGGATTTAATTTTCCTCTATTTAAGGTCTGATTACTATTTGGATAATGTCTTCTTTTACAGTGATAGGACCAGTGGTTTTATTCTGCCAAAGCTGGAACACCAGTAAGCTTTCTTTGTTAACCTGAAAACCATATAAGTTTAAAAGGCTGAACAGTGAAAAATGGAATGGCTAGGCAAGCACAGATGGAATACTAGTTGCCCTTAAAATTCCCACCTCATTTGAGGGGTCATTTAGGACAAGCTCAGTAGACTCCAGGCTAGCATTTCCATTACCAAGAGGGTTTCCCAATTTTTAAAGCCTATCATTATAAAAATTGTGGCCACCAAATGTAGCTATATATAATATGTATATATATAATAAAGTTCACATTTACATGAAGACATTCCTTTTTTGGGGAAAAAAAAAAATATATCGTATGTACTGCCTAGGCACAGGTCAGAAGCCTTACCTGCAGTAAGGTAAGAATTGTCTGTGCCAGTACAAAAGTTAGCTCAAGAAAATACAGACTCAAGGATTGTAATTTTGCACTACAATAGCAAAAACAAGTAGAAGAGATAATTTGGTATTCTTTATGCCAGTGCATGTAATTGCTAGCAACTTGTGAATTCAGATTTTTGACTATTATCTTCTTAAAAATTTACCATTTCTTCAAGTCAGCAGGGAGTAACAGGAATCGCTTATTTTAATGTCTTCTAGTCGTAAAATACCCATGAGGGCATAGAAAGTTTGTCAGATATTTTCAAAGAGTTTCCACTTGCTAGCCCTGAAGATGCATAGCTCTCTTGCTGCTTGCTTTCCTGGAGAAGAAGGCAATATAGGCGCCCCGTTTACATCTCCCGGCATCTTGTGATGTGGGCATACCTGCAACAGTTTGCGTGCACAGACCGAGGGGGACACGGGTAGCTGCCTATGGGCTTTGTAGAGCAATCCCAGCGGCAGTGCTGAGCATGTTAAGCGTGGAGCTTGCGCTTGCTTGCTGCTCCCGGCACGGGAAGGCAGGAGCAGGAGCCCGGGCACGGTCTGCCCACGCCGCCCTGCGCTCGCGACGCTGAACTGCAGCGCGGCCCCTGGCCGCACGCTCTGCAGGAGGTTATCTCAAGGAGAAACGTCTGGGGGTTACTACACTTACTTTCTCCAAAGCAACTGCTTGTCATCAGAAGACTTCCGAAGTCTAATCATGCCAAAAGAGCATTAGAAAGATCCATCTGTAAATTCTAGTAACTTTATATTATTGAGATTTTCCTGTTTGTGCCTAGCTGGTTTTGCATTTACCCCATAGAACATCCTGCCAAGGTTGCTGCCTATAGCACAGCTGCCAGCTGTTGCCACATATGAGATATTGACTTCCTACGAGGACTAGGACAGCTGCACATTCAGCTTCGCTCACATCTCACTGCCTTTCTCATCACAGCATTTGCGCATTCTAAACTGATAAAGCAACTGCTGTTCTTTCGATATTCTTCACACACACTGTGGGTGGGAAAGGATGCAAAAGGATGCACGCGTTTGAGAAGGCTGTGATCGTTCCTGATGCTGGTTTCCAGATCCACCCCAACTTGGTCCGCATCTTGATGCTAACCCAGGCCATACTGCAGCAGTGAAAGCCTAACCAGTGCTGTGGAGAGCGAAATGATCCCTTCACCTGCAGCCCGTGAGGCTTCTCCTTCTCATAGGTACCAGTGTTCATCTTATCAGGAAAAAAGAAAAACATAAAATTCCCCCACTTTTTTTTTTTCTCCCTCTCAAAACATCTACCTAGCTAGTTACTACTCTTTTAGGCTTGCAGTTGGTTAGTAGTACATTTGTGGTACGTTTCCCCACTCTGCTTTTTAAAAGGTCTTTAAATTTACTGCAGTTCTTCAGTACACTTGCACTTTCCTTCCAGCTCGTCTCACTGGTTGCAGAGGCTCGCTCCGGTTCACCAGGACGGTAATGAAAAATGAAAAAACAAAACCTTTAAGCCAGAAGAGGCTTCACATAGCACTGCAGTGAAACGCTTGCACATTTTACTCATTTTCACATTTTGAAAACCCCATTGCTCCTCTGATAGGACAAACAAAGGGTTGTGATTTTTTTTTTCCATAGAAGCTCTATTTTTAATTTGTCATGACTGCACAGTCAGCTCCAGACTAACAAGGAGATAACGGGAAAGAGGCAACTGTTTCCTTGCTGTAGATCACAATAGAAAAGGGAGACATTGCTCTGAAATCCCAAATTCCAGCTTGACACGTGTCTCTAACCTCCCTGAACCAGACAATAAAAAAAAAACCCACCTGTAGAATTGTTACAGTGACCTCAAGAAAAATCCAATGCATGCCTAGGGAATAGTGTTTCCAGGAGGTACTTTAAGCAATACGACCCAACATTTCTTTGCATCTAACGGTGTGGGAGAGGCTGAGAGCGCTTTCAGATGCTTCTGCAGCCAACGCTTTCTTGACTGGCTGAAGCAAACGAAACCAAACTGCACACAACAAACCTCCAAGCAGCGGCCTGGGAGGAAGGCTACAGAGGCACAAATTTTGCAGAGGAAGCTGAAACGTGACAGGGGAGGCACAGCCAGCACTAGCTCTCTGTCACAGATACTCCTCTCCAGTAACTGCAATAGTCAAGCCAACAGGAAAGGCTAAGTAGATGCATTCGGGTGGCTAATGGTGAGTGAGCTTGCAAAGGATCCCCCCAGCTGAAAGACGATGTTTCCCAGGAGCAGATTTACACAGAGGGCACTTTCATTGATCTCATTATCCAGCTCAGAGTAAGGGCTGTGAGAGCTGTTACTTGTTACCCTGGCCAATTCCAGGCCATAACCAATTCTTATTTATTTGTTAATTAACACATTGACTGATCTCCTGTTACATTTGTTGTTCAATATTGTGGAGCAATAGTCTAAACCTCACTCTGTAGCTTTGGTCTTGTTTTCTGAGAGAGGGCTTAAAACAGATTGAAAGATACCTGTTTTTCAGTTTGCAAAAATCTTGGCTGTCTCTGTGTGCTTCTCCTCTCAAATTTAAGAGCAGTTTTCTTCAGAGCTGGAACGAAAGTGCTAACAACTGTAAAAATCTGTGTAAGTCAGAAAAGAAAAAATATGGTGCCCCTCTTCTATTTCATACTTGTTCTAAAATACCCTAGGGTTATAATCTTCTTTTGTGTCCCATGCTAAAGAACTGATTGCTCTCCTTACCCTAATGACTACAAATAATCCAGCTATGGCCTTCTGAAACAGGAACCAGTGCTGGAAGATTACTAGAGCTTAAAGATGATGAACATATATATGTTGATTTTATGGGTAGCAAAATAAATACATTAACACGAACACTTCCCTAAATACTCAGAAATGCTCATTTTCTGTAGGAAATATGAGATTCCATTAACCTGTACCAGACAAAAGGTGAAAAAATCCAATAGGTGAAGCTATCAGGTTCAACTGAGAATGATGATTATGTGTTCAATTTGAGTATTCATTTCAGGGCAGGTTTTAGCCTAATTGTCATCATTATTTTGAGATGACCTTACTCATTAAAGACAGAAGATAAAATTACTATATAATAAAGATACTGCTTTCTGACAAGGATTCAGGGCATTTAACTCACTTTTGAAGTATTAACATAAACCACTTAAGAAATAAAAGAGGCTCTTGCCAGTAAACATAAATAAGTTTTGTACATCTATCAGTTCAATAAATGTTTAATGAAAGTAAAATGTGCATTAATTTAGAACACATTTGACACAATCCAGACCACAACAAAGCAATGTAAAAACTGCTTTATTAATTGCAGTTAACATGTTTCAATTAAATAGTGATTCCAAACATTAAGTCAGCTGCTTATAAGGCGTATAAGCCTTGACCACATTCACATGGAACTGGACGAAGAGATGATAGTTACCAGGGCACCTTGGACTGGAATCATTTCTATTTCTTGGGCATGGAAGCTACAGTCAGTTCATAAAGGACATAGCCTGTTCCTGAAGTAGGAGACAGAAAAGATGCTTTCAGAATGGCAAACACAGTTTGTTTCCAGTCAACATTCATTTCCCAGACTGTCATTGAAGAAATACTGATAATAAGCAGCTGTAATTCAGACACAACATATTTCCACAGCCATAGCTCAACTATTTTTATCCATTTACGGGCCTTTAAGGAACAAATTTCTTAATTAATTTTCTATAGATTGCATGATTACAAAGAAAAGCTTAAAAAAAAAAAAAAAAGACAAAAAGGGGAGAAGGGTGAATTCATATTAACTGATGTTACATAGATAATCATAAAGTATTATTTATTCCCAAGATAACGGAGCAACATAGTTATGCTAGAGACAATTACAAACCCACATAACAAGCAACATGACAGTTAAACATAAACAACATAACAAATCTGGATATATTCTGCTAGTTTCAAAGCACAGCACAGTTTCAAAGCCTCAGCAATGCAAGTTTCACTTAGCATTAACAAGAATCATGCTGGTGGTGCATAGAAGCCATAGTTACATTTCACCGCTTTTCAGAATAAACTACTGAAGTAGTTCTAACTTTGTCTAACGTGAATACATGAATCCTGAAGGTGCCTGCAGTGCATGGTACAATCCGCCAGGAAAAGGAAGATTTCAGATATAAAGTTAAATAATAAATAAAAGAAAAAAGGTCACAATGTCCAAAGTCCCTTCTTTCTGTCTACAAAAAGGATTTTTCATGCTCTAAGGAACAGACTGAAGGAGCTGCACTTACAGAGGAAATGTACTGAAGAGTAAATATTTTAATATTAGCATGTTAGAGACTGCAGCAAACAGTAAATATTTTAGTATTTGTCTTACCAAGAACTGTAATACCCATGGTGACTTTATACAATAAAGAATCCATTAACCCGCCTTTAAGATGCACTGGAATGCCATTATCCTCCTAATGGAAACAAGGGAGAATAAAAACATACTGTTTAAAAGTAGTTCTTGCCATATTGAACTTATATAACTAAAGCTAAGCAGAACAAGAATTACTAAATCTTCCCTCCTCCCAAAAGATTTTGGAAATCTCGAAAAACTCATCTGAAGTTCAGCCTTGTCTCTCAGGTTTTCACTCCAGAAGAGGTGGAAGTGCAGTACAGATACTATAAACTAAAGCGTGGAAGATGCTTCAGCATTTCAGCTTCTGGAAAACTGTTCGACCCCACTTGAAGGTAAAACACCCTGAGCACCAGATCCATGTGATCTCTCCTGCCAGCACATTTTGGTTGCCTTGGACTGTGAATCTGCACCCAGGCTGCTGCTTTGCATCCTGACCCGGTTTAACCAGCGATCCCACAAGAAAGGAACCGCAGGGAGGGAGGGAGCTGATTCAAAAATTTGTTAACAAAGACATGAAGCAAGCTTCTAGTAGCCAACTTTTTTAAACAAAAAAAAAGACAGTTATGTTCTACCAAGCCTTGCTCTTCTACTAACACTCCATTATCAGCCTTCCCTTAATACCTGAAAAAACTTCTGCTTCTCAGCAATTTTATTTTCAATCTGCCTGTGTGAAGCAGTGCTTATGGTCCTCTGGGAAATCTGGCGAAGAGCCTAGACAAAAGATAATAAAATTACTTGTTTTGAAACACTATTTCAGAGATAGCCACACTGAAAAAGAGCTAGTTTCTTTTAAAATCAAAAAAGAAAATAAAGCAAGAATAGAGATTCTTTTAAAAAGACATCTCAATCCAAACTTCTAACACACATAAGAAAATGATCGGTTGGTTACACAAAACAAAACAAATGCACACCCTTAACAGAGCTACAAAAATAAAAATAAATAAAATACATTCTGTTGTGCCTTAAGCTAGAATCTGTTTCAACAACCCCTTATTGCAGAACAGGTCACCAAAAATCCCACGGTTCCTACCTCATAATTCCTCCAAGGTCTAAAAGCCTGCTTTCATTAATAGGGGGAAGTCTCAAAATTTAGAAGCAACTGTACCTCTAAGCCCTTAAAATTCTCATCCAAGGATATTTCTCCCCCTCTCCATCCCCCCT
>VZSV01000085.1:3165231-3180278 GCA_013398735.1 Nothocercus julius
TTTTTTTTCTTTTTTTTTTTCCTCCCCGCCCACCTTTCCCCAATAAAGGGGAAAAAGGTATCACAGCTATCCGTCTTAGCTGAGTGGGATATGAAAAAGACCATTTATAAAGCACAACCAAAGAGCAAAAAGAAGGTGCTGCAACACAGGAGGGTTTCCAAGCGCCCCAGCAGTGCTGTTTTGTAGAAACACAGAACGCATTACTACTCCAGGAAGTTTTCCATTCGTTACTCTTAAGTTTTCATCTTCTGACTGTGCATACTATTCATATTTTAATCTTCATGAACTCGGTGCACTTAAGCACTGCTAAAGGGACTGTAATCTCCAGAGAAATAATTCCGTCTTTGCGCTGTGGACAACGCTGTGCCACGTCTGAATCTCTGCTGCACTGCCATTGCCTTTCAAAACACTGCACAGCAGAAAGGCCCCTCCTGAAGCTGAGCGTGTCGGTCCGCAAAGCTGCGGAAGGGCTGCCGGGACCCCAGCTGTCCCTGCTCGAAGCGCTGAGTACGTTAGGAAGCTGTTAAAACTTGACGGAAGAGGAGAGACTTGCAACTTCAGGGTGAGAGTATTTCAACTGAGATGCAAAAAACACTGTTACTGTTCCTAGCAGGCTGGAGCAACTTTTACATGTATTTTATTGAAAAGCAGTGAAGCTGGTTAATGAAAAATCTGCTTGCTGAACAGTTTTGTCCAAGCCAGAATACAAATTATGACCCAGTCTCTCCCTGTTAAAGTTGGTGCTTGGTTCCATAGACATTTGTTAGTGGCGAGAATTGGGAACCATCTTATGCATCAGGTAAAATTTAAGTCCTTTAAGTACTTTCTGTCTCTTCTGAAAACCTACAGTGGAAGATTTTTTTTTTCTTTTTTTCTCAGAACCAGCAAGTTTCTTCGCTAGGCACATTCCCTACAAAGCTGAAAGATACAGCAAGGGTTTGTCCCAAGCTGTATAAATATCTGTGGGGCTTACACTAAACCACACAGAGCATATACTGACTTCAGCTGCCCAGCTCTTGGCCTCACTGGGCAAGCCTGCAAGCAATCACATTTTCATTTCTTCCAAGATTGCTATGGTCCCATCTTTTCTCTTTTCATAGCAACTAATGAGGTCATTAATTACATTCCTGGCTCTGTAACATTCCTGGAAAATATATATATATATATATATATATATATTTTTAATCTGAACACAACCCACGGCTCGGGTGAAATTCAATTAAGTTTGTACGTAACTCCACTACTTGGTTTGATTGATTCTTTCAGGCCATCTTATCTGAAGTCATAGCTCAGCAATAAAGAATTCCACCCACTTCGCTTCAAATCAATTAAAATATTTTTTTAACCTTCCCGAGCTATCAATAATTATTGACTCGTGCTTTTATATCTACAATTTTATTCCCAAAAGGAAATGAAGTAGATGATTTTTGTCAGCAATCTCAGACTGAGTAGTAGCTGCTGGCATAAACTCAATTGATGGGTAAGAGTAACCTACAGTACTGCTTTATTCCAAAACACTGGCGTGTGACTGAAGTGAAAGGCTCAGAAGGTGGTTTGTTATTTGTGACTGAGATTACACATGGATAGCAGTTCTTAACAGACCATATCTTACTGGACTTGTGTATATAAAAACTGCCAATTAAAGTTATACTTCACATTTTGGCATAGGTGGAATCACGCTGATTGGAGAAAAATACTGAAAACAAAAAACCCACACACATCTTGCAACCATGTCAGGATCACGGCACTGAAACAGGCTTTCTGCCTTGGGATACCTTTTCATGGTGCTAGAAGCAGGAGGATGTGAGCCTTACATAAGCTGACCATGCTGCTGCTGAACAGAGCCAGGGAGAACACTGTCTTTTTTGTTTGTTTTCCTCCAAATTGGAGCATGAGAATTTCTGGAAGGCTGGTCAACACAAACAGTCATAGACAACCATTTTTATGCTCTTAAAATGCTCTTAAATCACTCTATTTCACTTCATATCCCACCTGTCTTCAAATGCCTTTTTTGTTTAAACCTCCCTGATGAGGTCAATGCAAAGGCAAAACCCAAGTGGGATTTATTTTTTCAATCAAGATTATCAGAAATCATATTCTAGTTATAGAAACTATAAAGCTTATTTGCAATATCTCTAGATTACTGTATGGATACAATTTTCTCTTTGCCTTCAGTGGCTGCATTACATTTATTTTATTTTTTTTAAGTACCTATGTATTCATTTTAGCTACAAGCTAATAAACTTTTGCTCTCAGACAAGCACGAGTGACAACTCCCAACTAGCCTGATATGTGTAAAAACTACCTGAAGTGACAATCTGCTCTGCTGTCAGTATGAAGATGTGAAAGACGGACTGGAACACTGCTTAGGAAGCAGGTCTCACACAGGTGAATGTCTTCGCAGGGCTCTTGCAAAAGACAGGGCTGTACCTCAGCTTCCCAAAGATTAATTTTCCAGGAAGGACACATTTATCAGCAGGCTCCCAAGTCAACAGCAGCCTTCAGGACACTCACCATCTCTCACAGAGATGAGACTAAAAGGCAGCACTTAATAAACAAACAAACAAACAAATAAATAAAAAAGGAAAAAAAGAATTCTGACTGAAGCAAAATATAGTTACATTTGTTAAAGTGACAAATACTCATTTTAAAAATCAAAGTATATTAATAATGAGTACTTGAGAGAAGCCCCTTGCCTGCTCAGTAACTCCTGGACTAGCAACTAATCTACAGATAAAAGCCAGTTTATTTAGCATTTTGTGTGAATTTTATGCTTTGTGATGTACAGATATTGAAGTTATACCCTTTTTATGTAATTCCGTATTATTCTAGCATATATGACAGTGTAGAATCTTAAACAACCTTTTAGATGTTAAATGGCCCTACGCTGAATCATTATATTATGAAAATGAATTATAACGTATCTATGGAAAGCTAGCCTAATTCCACAGTTCATGCAAACTTACCTTTTTTGAAACTAGCAATTTTAGTATATAACACGAAAGCAGTAATTCAGTAAGAAATGATGACATGTACACATGATAAATGCAGTACTCTTTAGAAGGTGGCTATATATTGAGCAATGATACCATTAATAACTTGTAAGAAATATGCAACCTCAGAAATAACTTGCCTGAATCACATCCATCTCTATTCAGTTGAACTAAATGCATCTTAAAGAACAAAATCTCTTAGCAAATGGTTTGCAGAATTTATTAGTTCTTTTTAATATATATTCAATACTTTATCAAGCTAGTTGCATATAAAGTGATCACCATATACATTACAATTTCTGTGCATCATCTAAAAAATAAAAAGTCAACCAAAAAGCAATAGTTTACAGGTTACAGTTAACGCTGAATTGACCCAAAAAGTGAACCCTTCAGTAGTGTCATTTAAGACGCTAACCTGCACTTTGCTTCTAACTGCAACATTGAAATTCAGTTTCACAGCAAGCTCAAGCTGTATTGAGAGGCTACTGTCATCATTTTTTTTTTTTTTTCTTCTCCATTTTTGTAACTCAGTATCTCAACACAGCACAAATTTAATGTGTTGTTTACTCCAAACAAGGAAATGGAGTACGACCTTTCCTTTACAACAAAGCCCAAAGCCTGCTAGGAATATGTATGCCTCAACAAAATAAGGAAACTCCTTCAGTAGAAGAACTATCCAAACCAGATTTATGAATGGAAAAAATATATATATTTTAATGTTTTCTTGATTAATGCTTGGAGCTGCTCATAAAAAGCAATAGCAACAAGCACAATAGGTAAGCTAGTATTAATAATGAATTAAAGCAAAGCAGGTTCTACCTGCAGCAAGCGCTTCCCAGTTTAGATCACACTTTAGAATGGGCTCATGCAGATAATTAACAAATAGATCTTCTGGTATCTTTGCAAGATGCTAGTTTATTGGCCAGGCACATTTGTTGTAAATATAAAAAGAACCCCAAGTGCTGTAATTTGCATCGCACTTTGAGAATTTAACATAACAGAATTGGGTAGGGCATAGGAAAAATATTTAACAACTTATATAAATATATTAACATCTCAGCAAGAAATGTAAAAGCCCATGCACACAACACAGTAAACTGAAAAAAAAACATTAAAGACTTGACTTTTCCTTTCAACAGCACTGACACCTGAATTCTGAAGATCCTTAAAAATTTACACAGTATGTCATAACAGTCTTTCTCCACACAATCTGTATGCACGGAATCATACTGACATTACACAGCACAGAAACAAGCAGCAGATGCATCAAGGGGACAGAAGCTCTATGCATCATGTGGCCTGCCCAGATAGAGGCAAATGTCAGAAAACCACTTCTGACAGCAGCAGAGATACAATCAATATAGCTAATTGTATACCCGTCATTCTCAAGAGTTAATCCACAGCGAAGGGAAAAGATTAAAAAAATATATATGCACCCAGCCTCACAGGTGACATAAGCACAGATTTAGCTTTCAAAAACTGGGTCCATTCTGAGCTGGCCTTGATGCACATGCAGTACACTGGTTTTCAGAACACAGGATTAATTGGGAATGTCTGCACTAGTGTTTCGATTTCCATATTTGTGATGGATGATCAGCAGTACGACTCCTAAAAAGAAGCATATGGACCCCACAGTGATGTAAGCAATTCCCAAAAAGGGATTTTTGCCTCCCATCCATGAGATGGTGCTTAGGATCATTCTTTTTCGTCCATCAAAGCTATGCACAGGATAATCTGAAGAACATTGAGGAAAATAAGCAGCATGTTCCCAAACCTACTGGCATTTTGTCTGCCACATTAAGATACCGGATCACTTCAATCAGGATCCAAAGACAAACATTCCTCTGTGAATACCAGAGGTGCAGATATTAAAGATTTAGTGTTCTTTATTTAGACAAAGGCTAAGCTACATGCTGTGGCAGGAGTTCTCAAGCTCTCTAAGTGGAAAGTAAATGGATCATCTGTCAGCTTCTGAAGACAACTTCTATAAAATGAGGGAAAATCAGATTAATTATTAAGTTTTTATTACTGACGTTCCTTCGGCTTTATAAGCATTCTCTACTGTTTTGCCACAAAGACCACTACAGCAGCTTTCTACATGAGCTCTAGGCAGCAGCCAAACAAATGATTCAGAAGTTTCAGACATCAAGAATTCAGTTAACTATGACAACCCTCCTGCATTTCTGCCTACTCTTTAGTTTGCCAAAACAGGATGACAGCCATCACCCACCCGATCCACAACCCTGCCATTCTGCTCACCTCCAAGGTCCTACATTACATCTTCTTGTTGTTCTCTAACACTAGAAGTCAATAGACTGAAAATGTACTCTCAAATTTCTAGGCTAACAACTACCTCTACTCCATTCTCTCCAAGAATCATACTCTTCAGAACATAGTCTAACTAGTTGAGAGAACTCAGACTTCACAAAGCTATCCTGAAGTTAAAACTACCTCCATTAATTCATTTATGGAACCTAAAAAACATTCTGAATTTTATCTAAGAAACAGGTGCAACTTGATTTTATAAGTTCGCATCGGAGTACAAGACAGTCCTTACTCTACACCATTCTCACTAACACTTTTCAACCCCTTTTTGCTGCCGTCTCTTTTCAGAGATCCTAGGAGAAGAGGCTCATTCAGTTTGAACTTCCACAAATATACCCCCACGTAATCCAGCTAATGCTACTGAGAGCTTCTAAAATTTTTTCTAAAGGATACTGTAAGTGATATCCAAGGAATATTTTCCAGCCTGCAAGGTAGGCTGGAAGTTATTCTTCCTCTCGATGAGGCGATACAGCTTGCGGAACGTAGGCAGCGCAGCAGTTCGCATCCACACAATGAAGTCCTCGTTGATGAAGCCGTTGTTGTCGGGCTCCGAGTCCAGCATGTACACTGGCTTGGGCCAGTTTACAGGCTTGGTTGTGCCTAGGGTCAAATAAAAACAAAAATAACAGTAAAACACATTTCAAATGCAGGGCTTGAAATGACACATGGGGGGCATCCTCAAAATTCTTTCTCATATTACCAAGAATACGTATTAGCTTCCAAGTAACGTCATCAACCAGGCTGGCTCATTCCTATTGCAGCCTTGCTGCACTGCTTGAGAACCTTGTTTTTGCAGCTTAAATAACAGTCCATATTCACTTATTCTGATGCTAGCATTGTTCATTACACAGGTTCTCCTCCCCTATGTATTTATATAGATTAGGAAGTTTTGTCTCAAAATATTAAGCTGCCTTAGTGAGGTAATTCTCCATTATGATTCCAACTCCTCTCCCAGTCATCACAGCTGGACTACCACTCCTCAGACCACACATAAATAAAGTTAGGCACAATATTTCAGATGATGTCACACTGGTGCTTTATGCACTGCTTTCCTCATCTATTGGAAATATAATTCTGCAGCTGTAGTAGGGCAAGTTATCTGGCTTTTCAAGGACAGCACCACTTTGGTAACATATAATTTAGCTATGACAAAGCAATAAATCCTCATCAGGTTAAACAAGAAGCTATTATATACCTTGCATACGTACACACACCTTAAAGCCCCAAGGAAGATTACTTTGTTAGCCAGACACAATTTGGTTTACCAAGCTGTATTTAACTAAAGCAACTAAGAGACAATTTAGTCACTTCTAATCACCCAAAAAAAAAAAAACACTGCCACACACAGAGCGGTTTTTCAAAAACTTTGTACAATCTACCAGTAGACACAGTTAAACAAAAATGCCATATAAAAAGTTTGGTGACAACAATTGCATAATTTGTTTTAGAGCCAAACCCTACAACACTGAGCATTTTAGACTATTTCCAGCTTTCAAGTGAAATAAAGATCAGAAATAAAAATTCACATTAATACTATTCTCTGATTTTTCAAGGAACCAAAGTGCAACTAGAAATGTCACTTAACACACACCCACACACACCCCGCTACAACATAAAACAGGAATTAGCTTCCAAAGTGTCACAGAAAAAAAAAAAAAAAAAAAAAAAAAACTATTTAAAAACTAAAGAATTGCCACAAAGAGCATTAGGAAACCAGAAAAACTACAGGCCTTTTTAAAAATAGTTTTCTATTTGAATACCTGTTTGTGTATTTTCAGTTCAACTTTTTCAGCTAACCCTTCTCTGTACTTCAGGGCTTCCCCTCCTTTTAAAGCTTAGCAGGGCTTTATATTACATTTATTTATACTGTAACATAGAAAGTAAAAGGCCTAAGTTGATGATAAGCCACTGACTGAAATTAGTTCTCTGCAGCTTTAAAAAGGAAAGAGCAGAATAAAAATAGGTCCTAGTTTCACAGTTTAATGATTACAGAGAAGTTAAACATAGATTTTAGCTTTCTTATTTATAGGCAATCTTTCTAGAGTAATTTTTAAATTTGATTTCTTCAGAGAACTACAGCATCCTTACACTCATTAAAAGGATATCAGCGAGGTAAAATTCAGGCTGACTCAAAGTGTTCTTTAAGTGGTCTTCTAGTCTTTTCATCTTAAAATTCCAAATCTTTCTTACCTTGGAAAAGTGCGGTTAAGTTATTTGTTTCTCCTGAAGGATTCCTGAACTTTACATTTTTATCTGTCCACCATGCGATGCCCTTTTTAATCAAAGGAATAGGAATCCTTGTATCGTTATCAATGCGGTATAATTCCAATGTATCTAAGGAGAAATTCAGATTAGAAAAAACAACTTACAAACAAACAATTGCACACACCACCACACTTTCATTTTTGACAGATGATCCACGGGCAGTAAAACTATCTCCACAATAAACAAAAAGCAAACAAAAAACTGGACCAGACATCACCCGCCTGCCATTTCTGTCACGTGTATGAGATAGCAGTGTATTGTAATATATATTGTGTGTTTCATAGCTGTAAGAGCTTCTCACAATAGGTATTTCCATCCATTATGTGCTCTAAGATTAACTCAGTTCTGGTGGGCATTTCAAAAAACAAAAAAAAAACAGCAGTAAGGCACAAAATATCTACTTATACTGAATAATCAAAGAGAAAAAGCATTATGTTTTTACTCAAGATTAGTTTCCAACACAACATGAAACGCATTACATCATGAAAACATCCCAAGTGCTAATTTAAAGGTGTTACCATACCATTAAACATACTGTTGGCAATAGCCCCACAAGGAGCAATAGGCTTGTCCTCGTTTGTGCGGTAAGGCTCGCATTCCTTACTTGGATTCTGATATTTAGAGAGAGAGAGATAGGTAAGTCTGCGCTCATCTATCCAATTAACTTGGCTTTTCCTACATTATCTCTGTCCGCACATCTTAAATGCACCACAATAATCTTTTGCTAATTTGCTAATAAATTTGTTATTTACAAATACTTTAATATTGAATATTAAACAGCATAATGATTTTCTTTTAGAAGTATGAATAAAAACCTAAAGCTGGAATCTCACAAAGGCCAAACTAAAAAGAAAAGGAAAAAAACTTTCTAAGAGTGCTTCCTCAGGTATTCTTCTGATGAAGGTTATTTTTTAATATGAGTCAGTACTGGCAAAAATAGATTGCAATAAGTAAGACATAACATAAAATGCAAAAAGTTGCAAGGATTACAGTAACATGCCAAAAGTGCAAGCAAAAGAAATCCAATGCCAGTCATCATCTGTAACTTCTTGGAGCACCCCTTTTAGTACACTAGAAGACCCAAACATATTTGCATTCCTCCTAAAAATGAGGAAAGGGAAGCACTCCAGCCTTGAGCATTACACGGTTTTTTGAACAGAATACACAGTCCAGATATTCCTAATAACGCTGAAGTTCAGTATTGAATCTGAATCTACAAAAGCAGGTTCATGTAGCTAGACCAAACCAAGTGCTAAGAACGTAAAAATTGTTTTTAAAGGAAAATGAAAACTTCAAACAGAACAAATAGAGATAGCAGATCTTACTTGCTGGAGGTAACGTGACGAATTTAAACTATTCAACACTGAAAAATGTTCATGGTACAATATTACTATTCACTAACTGAAATTATTGGAGTACATTACAGTCATTTCCTGTAACCAAAATGTCCTCTATTATGGAAAGACAAAACCCTATCGCTTAAGCATTATTAAAATATATACTCTGCTACACGATGGTTTACACAATAGTTAGAAGTTAGTTGCTTAGTACTGCCCAGGCATAAATACTTACAAGCAACGAACTGTTATCTCCATTTAGTTGACTGTCATCTCGAGATTTCACATAACGACGATGGTTTTGATAGAAGTTGGAAAGTCCATAATACATGAATACATTACTCTACAACAAGCAAGATAAAGCAAAATGGATTTCCATTCACACAAAGGAGAGATCAATGAAATACATTAAAATAGTGGCTGAAAGATTAAATTTTAACCTCTACAATTTTTTATTTTACAGCAGAATTAATAAATAAGCAGCCTCAATTATCTCCTCCCACTGACAGTACATGAAGAGTTAGTACTCCTTCTAATCCTAATGTAAGCTGGCATCCTGAAGTCAAACAGCATCCACATGCCATAAACTATCAGTAAGACGTCCATCAGCGCTGAATTCCAACACTTACTCTGTCCAGTGCTAAGCACTGAAGTGTTGTTATTTGCTTCCAGGTTGTCAGAAAACACCTGATTTTTCTAATTCTTGCTGAACTGAGCTTTTCTTAGTCATGCAGGAATATCTGGTCTACTGGCTAGCTATATGATGCATACTAAGCATAGAGATGGTAGATCTACATATACACAACAGAAGTTTTTCAGTAAATGTTACACATTTCCCAACAGATTTTGGGAATTCCCCATTAATAACAATTTCAGGCCCCATTGAAAAGGGGCACAAAAATAAACATACAAAGTCTATCAAATCCAAGTGAACAAGCCCACTAGAAACAGCCTTTTCACATGGAAAAGAAAATAAGACTTTAGTAGCACAGCACTCATCAGAGAAACCATAATAAACCATTTTAATTCTACTTTATATACAAGGTAATATACCTCAAATGAATGCTCCAGTGTGAAATCGATGGTGCAAGTACAAGGTGGTGTGCTGTCCCAGGACACATTTAAACACTTGTTGCAAGGACTAGAAGGCTCTGTTCCTGTATAATCAATCTATAATAGGAAAAAAAAAATCATTAAATTACAATGGTAGAGTTAAAAAAGATTAATATGCCAAATAGCTGATGTAGATTCATTTTGCAACCTCTTTCCACCTCAACTTCAAAACCTTATTCAGGTCTAAAGGTTCAATTCCTGCCTCAAACAAATTTAACACTGGGGTGGCCCATTACTGCTGGTGAAACAAGAAAGAAAAGAAAAAAACAACACGTAATATTCTGATGTTTCTAAACACACATACCATATATATCTAATGAGCAGATTTGGGGGGTTGCATATTTTCCAAGAGGTTAAAAGTCAATCCAAATATTCAGTATAAAAAATACTTTCACATAAGATTTTGCTTTGCTGCCCATACTTAGGCATAAGTTTTTGGTTTGCCAAGAACAAGATATATTCATAGATGGACAAGATGACCGTAGGTCGTAATATGGCTCCTTCAAAATTATTTGTCCCTAATTGCATAGCTTATTAGTAAAAATGATATGAAACCAAACGTAAGCTACCACAAGATGAACACATCCTGAACAGCCATGACTTCGCTCTGTGACCCAGACTGACAACAGTCTGCGTTAGCTCTCTCTTCCATTCACCTTGAGCACGTGAAGGACAGGAAATAATTAAAGCCAGCTCAGCAGGTTGGCTCCAAGCGTAGGACGAAAAAAGGGGCAACAAACTATTTAAGAGTAGTATCATCTGAAGTAGTAGTTTCAAGGAATGACTGACACCTCATTTTCTATTATCTCAGATCAAATTCATGGTTTCTGTTCTGCTGCCAGATTTCTGACAGATGAGATCCCCTTCTAACAGACCTAGCTGAAATAAGTCAGCCTCAGAAGCTGTTGGAGGGGAAAGACAGAGAAGATCCCATAGACTTTGCTTCCTTCACCAAACAAGATTTTGAGTCTATGTTGATCTGGAAATAAAATTACATCAGTAGTCCCCGAGAGCTCTATTTAGCTACAGAACACAGACCACCACGGTTCTAAACAGACCACAGATCTCATTTATTCATGGCTAATTGCTCTGTTTTTCTCCCCCCTGCTGAAGCAATCTTATCAGAGCATTTCCCTTAAAAAAAAAAAATAATAATAATAACCTCATATCTTAGAACTTCTGCACTGACTAAAGAACCATCGCAAATAAAAAGCAAAATTCAATTCTTTAAGGTTGCAAAACATCTACAGACTCCGATTTTAAAAATAACATTAAATTGTGTAATGAAGGTGGTATGTATCAAAACAGAACCATGGTTTTGACCAATACTGTCAGCATCAATACTATCCAGGAACCTTCCTCTAAACTGCCCACGTATATTTTTATTTCTGCACCCACATTTACAGTTATCTTTATCCCTTTAGCTAAGCTACCCAAGATCTACATCTCTTTCGTTAAAGCTCTCAGATATCAGATATATTAATACAAATCTGATCTCCATTTTCATCTCCTGATAAATAATGAAATCATTACGCTAAGAACTTATTGGACTGCAGCGGAAATTCATCTGACCCAGCATTATGTCTGTGCGGTCTGGCCAGGAGTTGAGTATGACAGACCCACAGAGCAGGCCCTTTCCTGATGGCTTTCTCAGCAACTGGAAACGTAAGGACATTTGGGGTATCACAGTTATCTGCCACCAAAGACTTTTCAGGCTGTTGAGATCCTTCAGAGATCATTTATATCTTCACATAAAGAAATCTGAAATATGACAACTATTGCCTACGCATATTCTCCATACCAATTATGGTCTCTCACACTCCATACCTTCACACATCTATTTTCCTTAGCCACTTCTTGCATAGAAGGCATCCTAAAACTCTGGTCGTCCTGTAGCCCCTGTGTAGCTATTACTAGGATGCATCACTTCTGAGAAGGGGTGACTGGGACTACACACAACATTGAAAATGCATGCAATGGCAAGCTACTTTTTTCCCCTGATTTCCATTCCTACTAATGCCTCGATTTACTTGCCTAAGCACCGCTATGGATTTCAGAGTGGTGGAGCAAGAGGGTCTCTTTCATATCAATTTTTTTTTTTTGATATTGCCAGTTCTTGCTGTAATTTAACACATTCTGTAAACATGATCCTTCCTCATATAAGGAGTGAAGACTCTTCCACCCTTTTACAAGCCAAAAACAAACATGTAGCCTTTTCTCATTCTGTGCCCATATAAACCGTTCTCGGGATAGTCCCAAGGTATTTATCCCCTTTGAAATCACGAGAAAGTGCTAAAGAACAACCAGTATAAAAGCACTATGATTCCAGTACATTAAAGCCGTTGGAAACCTTCCATATTTGAGCTGAAGAGTGCTTATAAAGGAAATCAATGGAAAAAAAAAAAAGATCTGCATTTTGCTGCTCAATCCTTGCACCTGTATGAGAACAACATATCTCCCAGGACAACTAATGGCTGCAATATTTAATTCCAGGAAACTCCAACTGTACAGATATGTATTTTAGGGGCACATCTGCTATTCAACTTAATACACTAAGTTTGGAAACATACACACACACTTAACAGCAAAGCTATTGTCTAGAAGGTGGGAATAAATAACTAGCTCTGCTTCCTGTTCCAATTACATTTTAAAAATAGCTTACTCACTGCATCTGGCTTTCAGATGCACTGGCTCCAGGAGTTAAATTTACAGCTATTTGTGAATAACATTTGGAGGTTACTATCAAAAGCCAGTATGCTAACCCCAGAGGGAGCCACCCAAGATGAAAATACAGGCAGCAGCTGTACCTTACAGTGCACCACTCACTAGCATTTAGAAGCCAAATGTTGGTTTGTAAAACAGTTCATTTAAGTTTTAATACTGCAACTGTAGTCTTTCCAAGTTTAACTTTTCTTCTCCTCAAATTGAGCTGGAGGAGATACAAAGTATTAATCTACCCGCCTTTAAAATGATAATCTCACTCTGTGTGTGTGTGTCTGTGTGTGTGTGTATATACACACACACACAATTTCTGTGTTAAACCTCTCCATGAAACATGCAAGATCAGAAAACAGAACACATGCTTTCCCATTTTACTTGCACATCCCAATTGCTGTATCTTGCAGTCCTTCTCGCAGAAGTCCTCTTGTTCTCACAAAAGCATACTAAGCTGACTGAGGAAAACCTCAGGTGAGCTAAGTTGCCAGAACACACTCAGAAAAATGAATTCCTCTCCATGAACATCTTGGAGGAGCTGTCACCACTTCTTCTAATTTCATCTTGTTTCCAAATGTGAATGGCCCCTTCTGCGTGGCAGGGGACTATGTAGGGGAGCACTAATCATGCTCTGTGTTCACCTATAGCTTTTAGTACTGCACACGTTAGGTGAAAAGACGTTGTCACTGCTTACAGCTCTGCAGGAGCGCAGAACTGAGCTGCTGAGCAGCAATAGTATAGACAATCTCTGAATGCACATACAACAGAAACAGAAGATAAAGGATTAACTTGTATTTGTACACTCAAATGAAACCCTGGTGCATATTCTGTCCTTACAGATCAACCCATAGGAAAGAGTTTCACTGCTCCATCCATTGCAAACAAATGAAAGTCCTTTGGAAAATCAGTAATCTATCTTAAAAATGACTTCAAGGTGGCATTAAAAAAGCCTACATAGCCATGACAACTGGACAGTCTTCTCTGAAGCCACTGTGTCAATTTTAAAATATTGTGTATACCCTCAAACAAGAAGCATTTTTCCCTCTTTTTTTTTTTTCTTTAAAATAAGTTTTCATGCAACATTGGGAGACTGTAAAATACACTTCAGCTTTATTTATTTATTTATTTATTTATTTTAACTTCAACCTTTATTTTCCTCAACTCTGGAGTTTTAGTTCTAAACAATTTAAGAGTCATTTTTCTTTTCTGTTTTTATAACAGCATTGTTTTCATTGTGCCAGATACAGAAAAAGACACTACTATTCATTCATTATTCATTGTCTACCTCAATTTCTTTAGTTTAACAGGGCTTGTTTACCACTGCTTATCATCAATTAAGGCATTGTCCTGAATACTACTTATATGAAAAGCACAAGTTACCTAAGTTACTGGAATGACTTACCTATAAAAGATAGAATCTCCAACGCTCCAAACAACTGCATCTTCCCCAATGCATCTTAGTCCCATTAGCCTACCAGAACTAAGATGTCAATTTGCACATGTGCATAAGATCAACATGTTGGAGTATCAACTGCTTACTAGCCTAAAACATAAACTGCTTTCTAGCCCAAAGAGGAAACTTCCTTACAACACAAGTGATTTTACTATCAAAGGGGCACAGTTCAGTTCTGAGTAATACTGAGAAACTTCAAGACAGCAGCATAGCCAAGTTTCAGGTATAAATAACTTCCAGCTTTTATATTTAGGAAAACACAAACAAATAAAAAAAAACACTCGAGGGCCTCATTCTCTCTCATCTTTGCTGTTAAGTCTACCTCTGAACATACTGGCTCCTAGAAAGCATCAGAAATGATAAACTGTTCCGACAGCACCGGGCCACGCTGCCACCTCATCCCAGAAGCCACAGAAACCACCTCCTCTTCCCCCTAGGACACCCACTCCCGTCTTTCCCGACGGGGCACCGGGGAATCTTTACAGACCCCGCGACATCTCTAATCCTGCCCCGCGCCGCTCCCGCCCCGCCAGGCCCCTTCCCCACGGCCCGCGAGGGAGCCCCCGGCTCAGCCGCGCCCGCTGGGGCCTGGTGGGAGCTGGCTCGGCCGGTCGGTCGCTCCAGGCCGCGCCCGCACCTCATACTCGCGGATGTTGTTGGAGGTTACGAAGATGCCGATGCCGATGGGGATGAAGATGAGGCCGATGATGAAGAAGGCGGGCAACACCGTGCCCGCCGTCAGGATGGGCTGCCAGGCCGGCAGCCGCTGCTGCTTGAACGCCGTGTTGTCCGGCTTGCGCGTCTTCACGGCGCCACCCCCGCCGCCCGCGGCGCCGCCGCCGCCCG
>VZSV01000085.1:3180415-3214238 GCA_013398735.1 Nothocercus julius
CGCGCCGCACGGAGCCCTCACCGCCGCCGCCTCACGTGACCACCCCCGCGCCTGCGCGCCAAGCCGCGCGAGGCGCGCAGCTGATAACGCAGCGCGCGACTGACGCCCCCAACTCCCCGGGCTGTGAGGGGGAGAGGACGGACGCTCCTAGCTGCGCATGCGCACCAGCGGAAAGGCCGGAGTGGTGAGCGAACACCGACCTGCGCATGCGCCCTCTGCCTCCTTTTCTGTGTCGGAGGCGGCGGGCGCATGCGCAGTGTGGAGCGCGGCACTGCCCGCGGGCGCCATCTCGGAGCGGCGCGTTGGGGCTTCGCGTTCTCTCTGTGCGCGCCGAGGGCGGCGCTGGGAGAGGCGACCTCATCCTGCACGGTGGTCGCATCGCGTGTTGGTGCTTTTATATTAAAAGCTAGTTTCGTAAAGACTGTGTAGGACAGCCTAGCCAAAGGCCAACAAGTATTTATGTGCCTGTATATTGTTCAGTAAGCATTCCAATTGAAGCTTTTTAAAATCCTGCTTAAGACTCCTTATACGCACAGCGGAACAGTCTTCTTAAAACACATGCCTGTATTTCAGCCGTCCGGAGGTTGGCGGTATCCAAAGGCCACTGGAGGGAGCTGCTTGGCTACCTAACAGTTCCTTACGTCCGTGCAAATGCAAACTCCCTCTTAAGGATAGGAAAGGTTTTTAGAAAAAAACCATATATAGCATATTTGTGTTACAAGTATGTGCTGTTTACCGTTTCTCTTCTAGTGGGTTTTACCTTCTTCATGATCTTTCATTTTCTACTATTATCTTTCATTTCTTTCAGAAACTTTTACTTCTTCAGCCTCCCAGAAAATTCAGTGAGGTGCCAGTTGGGATCCAAGGAAGATTCTTGAAGAGCCAAATCCTTTTCTTAAAGGATGGCATGGCAGGTGGGCCTGGTTTTACAGAGAGCTTGGAGAGGTCTCCAAGCATCAAATGCCCCTATGATCTAGTGCTTGTTTTGCTGTCCCTGACATCCCAGGGATGCCAAAGGGATAAATCAGGGTAGCAGGAATTGAGCAGTCAACAGTCCAGATAAAGGCAGGCCATGCTGAGGGACAAACTTTAGCGGATACATACACACCTATGTAAAGCTAAGCAGCAATGCATCATCTCCATCAATCACTTGAGCCAGACATCCTCCTAGAACTGGGAGTCTGGACATGGCATACTTCAGAGGTAGACTCAGCTCGTCCTTGTTTAGGTTTTCACGGGCTGTCTAATAGCGTTTTGTAATTTTTTTCAGTTCTTTGTCTGAATCAGGTAATTTTTTTATAAATTACTTTTTCTTCCACAACTGTTTCATTCCTTATTTCCTGTTGTATTGTTCAAGGAATCTTAAATCACTCAGTGGCAATAACTCTTCTCTGATAACCATCAGAGGGCAATCACCCTTCACTGTTTAAGGTAAACGGAGTCACAGGTTACTAAGGCTAATGTTTGGTAGCCATATGGAAAAGTCTGGAGAAAACAGCACTATATGGCACTGTCCTCATTACTGGACCCCTCAGTCCCAGAGGACACATTGAGGGGCGCCTCACCACAGGAAAGATCAAGAGTCTTCTGGCCAAAGCCTCAGTTTGCAACCTCGGGAAATGCACTGCTTTTCAATATTGCCCTGTGGAGGGGAGGAGAAAGGGTGCATTGCACTTCTTTGATACTCAGACATTGAGTTTCAGTGCTGCATTGATGATCAGGACTGCAGTCTGATTGCAAAAGACTGTTACGCTTTTAAAAGGGCATCTCCCGGTACCTTGAGAATTTCACTGTTTACACTAGAAAACATCTTTATAACAGCCTCCCTGCATTGCACACTAAGGCCCCTGCCTTTGCTGAACACGGCAGGTCATGAGCTGATGGAGGGGTAATGGCACAGCACACATCAGCACTGCAGATCACCTCCTTGCCCCAAAAGCGGCAAAAGGATGGGGGGAGGGTCCCAATCTGCGACACAAAGCAGCAAGTGCCAGTGTGCAGGGGAGCAGAAGGCCCTGGGGGGTGGTAGGAACAGAAGCTTCTGTGAGAGGCTTTTGGGCTCTCCAGAGCCCCCCAGTTATGCTGCAGGTGATGGGGCAGCTGCAGAAAGAGACAGAGGAAGAAAGAGAATTCATCCTGATCCTGAGGGGTTTCTCCAGGCCCGTCCTGCTGTCCCCAATCTACAGAACCCGCTTTAGGCACCCAGGCTGGGCTGTAGCAACAGGGTGTGGGGACCACCAAGAGTCTTCGCTGTTCTACACACAACCATAAGCCTTGTGCCTGCCACTGCATTTAGGCCTCTATGACCAGATATTATTAGTGTTACTCTCCCTTGGGCCATGTTTGCCCACAGGTTCATGCTTTTGGTTGACTTGGGGCCTCCCATTTTTCCTAGATCTTTTCCTTTGTGCCTGATTTCAAACATCCTATGACACATTGCCCCCCTATTAACATATGCATGCACACTGCACACTGCCTTTTAACATGCTATGGGCCACATTAATCTGCTGTAGGGATAGCTTGTGTGGTTTGAACACTAATATTCACACGTTTCTGCATAGCTACAGCATTTTTTTCCCATTTAAATTTTGCCCTTTGTCTATAAAGTGTTTTGCTTTCCTCCCTATCAAGTGGTTGGGAGTTGCAACAGGGAGCCTGGGGCCATGGTGTGTTGAGATGGCCCACTTAGGGTCTGAAATGCACAGTCCCTCTTGCAATAGCAGCCTTTAATTTCCACACGAGAGATAGGCAGGTAGAGCCTCTGGGTATGTAAAATATGTTTAAAATGCAGGAGGCGGGTAGTTTGTGGGCCTGAAGATGCTGGGCTGCAGGGAACCTCTGGAGCAGGGAACAGGAACCACTGGGAGTTGATGATCCATCAGGAGGCTGGAAGGACACAGGCACTCTCTGAATACAGTCTTACAGCCAAAAAAGTAGGCACAGGGTGAGGGGAGTGAGTTGTCCTGAGAGCTTAACTGGGAGAGAGTGGAGCAGGTGGGAGAGAAGCGCCTACCTTACTGTGGAAAGGGAAAGGAGAAGGGTTTGCTGGCGTGAGGAGCTCCTTCCCATCCTGCAGGACCTGATGACGTGGATCTGCCCCCAGCCTCACGAGGCTTGTCAGGCCTCACTGCCTCCCAGCAGATGCGCAGCTGAGCTTGCCTGGCCTTTACAAGGACAGAGAGGGGTGGGCATAGGCAGATATGGGGAATCTGCTTCTTTCTAATCTTTGCACCTTACTAACCACTCTAGGAACTAACTGCATTCCCTTCGTCCATGCAGTCCTCTCCTGGAGCTCAGCATGTCTGTGGCTTCATAAGGGAAGGCGCAACTCAACTGTTTGTGAAAGGCTGAACACAGAGCCCCAGGAGAAACTTCTTTTTGCTACTGCAGTTCGGATGGAAAGGCCTTACAGACACCATGCAGGGCCCGACAGGGCAGAGTGTTTTGCAATCCTAATATGCGTGGTGTTGGGAACATGGGCACAAGGCTTATCACATGGGACTTGTCATCGTGCAATGAGACAACCAAATGCACCTTCCTAGTCCGTTCTCCAAACTGTAAGGACGTGGCTAAAGTGGGCACGGGCTCTGTCACTGTTGGGGAATAGCCTCATTAGATAGTGGTGTAGCGCTGTGGGCCACGGTGATGGTGACAGTAAGAGAGACACTGATGTGGCACCATCTATGTGTGAAACAGGTGCTTCCAAGAGGGTCTTACGGTGAGACCCCCTGTCAAGGGAGAAGAGCAGGGATTTGCATGAGTTTTCCTTCAGAAAGTTTCAAACCAGTGTGCAAGGGAGACATTCGGCATAAGGGTCCAAGCTAAATCCAACCTGAAGAAAATCAAATTACAGATAATGGAGATGTGAAGAGTCTCAGCACTTCAATGTACTGATCTGCTGCTATTGTATCAAGTTACCTGGTAATGCAGCGTAGCCACAAAGGCTCAGGATAAATGTGGGGAAAGTGTGAAGAGGAAAGAACCAGAGAACTTACTCATCCTCTTTTCATCCCAGTGGAATCATCTGCTTTTATAATGCTACCAGATTCTGTGCTGGACAAGTTTAAAAAAGTGTGGGATGGTACATATCCCAGTAGGTAAGTCCCAGCTCTGTGGTGACTGCTGCCATATTGACAAAGCAGCACCTGAAGGGCAGGGTTCTAATTCCATATTATCCCTGTGCATGTTGTGAAACAGAAAGGGAGAAAGATTTTATAGCCACCATACAGATCAGATCCTGTGGAATGGGGAGTACTGCTGATGTTATTATGGGCCAGTTACAGATATCTCTTTTCAATTAGTTGTATCCAATCCATATGCTCATCTACAAGTTTGGCCTATGCATAGATGTTGCAACAGAATAGCGAGGTTAACTAGAAGCACGATTTTTCTCTTTGTCAAAGTCATCATATCAGTAATAATCAGTGTGGACACAATCACGAGGTGTATCTTACTTCTCTTCTTTTGAGAAATCAGCATAAATACTTAATACTGGTTTTACTGCAAGCTAAGACCTTGGATGGATGTTATTCCACAGATCTATGCTAATACAAGTTCATTTATATTCAAGAAAGTAAAACCAAAAAATTTCCCATTCACAGTATTTTACACGGAGGTGGTTTGCAATGTCATGATTACACTTCACTGAGTGCTGAAGAGACAGGTTACAGAGCTGAAGCCACCATGTGCTATATCTGTTAATCTTTTAAGGTAAGGAAGAAGAAAACATACCTGACTTCTTAAGAATAAATATTAACATCTCAAATTTTCAATTTGGACTGAAGTGTGATTTCAGGGGTAGAAATACGAATGTACCGTAGTTAGTCTGAACGATTCCCAACTGGCATTTATTTTGTAATTGTATTTCATTAAGGCCCTCAAAGGATCTCTGGCACTTACCCTATCATTCTGCGAACTTACTTCTAGGAAAGATTTAAATAACTAATATTCATTAAATTAAATTCCAAACAAATAAAACTTTATGCTGTGTTAAAACCACTAATTTATAAAGTAAACTTCTTAAGGCAAGTAAAATGCATCAGCTGCCAAATAAATTGTTAGTAAGCAAATCTACATTTCTAAGTAAAAACAAACTTTAAATACAAGTCATCTACTTAGAAATTAATGTTGATGTCCAGAGAAAGAGATAAAACTCAGCAATTCACAGTAGAAAGTGGAGAATTCAGGACAATGACCTCAATTTTCTACTTACAGCTTTTTTTCTACACTACAGAGAATTGTATAAAGCAAGCAGTTTTATCGCCTGCTTGTGTCTAATTATGTTTCAAGATGAGGGAAATGCAGAACTCTTTCTGACTATAAAAAAGTTTTTCTCTAGAAATTAAATAATTTGTTTTTTTTTAATAGAATGAAGCTTTTTATGTTATCACGTAGAATTACACTAACCTAGATCTTTCAATCCTCTATTAAAAAAATGAGTTAAGAGAAAAGCAGATTTTTCATTTTCAATTATTTAACGTTACCAATGTCCAAAGCCTTTGTCCTATTCTCTTTATGATTATTTCCTTCAAAAAGAGAACACTTGTAGAATGAACCACATTTTTAAACTATACTAATACATTTTGTCCAGAGTGTGCAAAGCATAGGCTAATTATGTGGCTAACAAACTTTCTCTAGATTCAAATCCGAGTTAGGTACTGTAAAAAAAAAAAAAAAATCAGGGACACGAATGCTTTGGAAGTGCACCATTGGAAGTACACTATTCAAAGCACGCTTTACACACCTGGGTTTTACCCTCCAGGGATTTTGACATATATTTTGATGCATTATTTTGAACCCATAGCCACTTCTCAGGTGTCAGATCAGTGAAAATTTATTAGTCTACCACAGAAGCCAGCAACGAAACAGTAGGTAACACTACTGCTTTGTATGGCCAGCATGACCAGAGTCCTACTCCAATGTGCTGCAGTTCATCTATTTTAAGTAATTGGATTCGAGTATACATTTATGCTTTAAAAACCTTTATTTTTTAAAGCTTAAAATCTTAATGGGTTTTCAGAATCCTCAATGTGTATTTATATGTCAACCAAAAAGGGAAGACTTATACTAAATGAGTTTTATGTTAAAGGATTCCTAGACAAGGAAAACATTTTCTACCTTTGTTGAGACCTTTTTAAATCTAGACTCAAGTTCAGCATAAGGGGTTTCTTTTTATGTTTTATTCATATTTAAAAGTAGAAGTCTATTTATTTCAGGCATATTACCAGGCCTTTTAAGTAGCTGGTAGTTTCATTCCAGATCAGCTCAGTATAGTTCTTAACACAGGTAGGTGTTGATTCGCAAATAACTTTTGAAAAAGAAGATCCTAACTATTCTACTACACGCCCAGTGAAGTAAGTGCAACGTATGAAACATGATTCATCATTCACTCTCTGCAAGCTGGAATTCTTTTTGACTAGTGAGTCGTGAGCTACACGATCTACAGACACAACTATTACTGACACAAAGTGTTTGCTTTAAGACAAAACACTCCTTAACAAACCTGGTGTACCAACTTAAGTCCTGGTATAGGCAAAATGTGCCTGGACAGGGAAATGGTATAAGCTCTACCAACAGAATCACTCTTTTGCAAGTATAAACAGCATTTATTGTGTTTAGACTACTCAGTATAGCCGTATTAGTAAAGTTTTTACAGTGCAGATAAACCCCAAGAAAGCTTGTACAGGCCCAAGATACTCTGCCACTTTACAGTTTCAGCATTTGCTGCAGAACTCTCGTCTAGGAAGAAAACAGCTCCCATGGTTGGAAAGCAAGCTAAAACATGAAGATCAAACTGACTTCATACCAGTGCATTATTGCAGCTTCAAAGATGAACTGTTCTAGCCATCTCAGCGGGACACTGAGCCACTGCTCTTTCTGGCATCCCAAGTCATAGCTCCTGCTGCAAAGCAGCACTGTTTTATCTTCCAAAAAGTACAAGTCACTCTGTTTCTCCCAGTAGCTTCTACAACTGAAAGACTGCAGTATTTTGAATCAGTGATTTAACCTGGAAATAATTCATTATAGAATACATACAAAAAAAAGATCTTTTATGGGTTATATCTGTCTTTATATGCATAATTCACTCAAAAATAATTTTAAGTACTGCTGCTACAGAGCTTTCCAGATGCTATTTGAGAAGCTACAGCCACCAGTGAAAAATGCTCAGTTCAGGATACAGCAGAGTGCCTGGCATCTCACTTACACTATCCTACTAGGCTAGCACTAAGCATTCCCATCATACAGAGTTGACATATTTGCCAATGCAGTGAAAGCACAAAGTTAGAAACAGATATATAATTAAGTGCTTGGAGATAAATTCCTCTTCATATCATAAACAATATTTGAATCAGTTTTACTCTGTATATTACTCTGATACTTTTCTGAAATACCAGGCAGAAAAAAAAAAACAAGTATCAAAGCCATGCATTCTGTCCCTATAAACAAATATATATGTGAATACTGTCAACCTTAAGAAATTAGAGTTAAAATTCAAACACTTGATTACATTTGCATAGTTGTGAAAATTTATTAATTACAGTGTAATGAAAATGAACTCTTTTGGTACAGGCAGAAGTAAAAACATACATTATATAGAAAAAAAAAATCACAGCTTTAAAAACTGGCTTACATTGTTTAAAATGAGTAATTCTGGTTGTATTTCAAGACATTGGACTTTAATACTTAATTTTATGCCAAACCATCACACAGTGCAAAAAATATTCTGCAACAGTACAAATTCTATACAGCAGTCTTCAGAGCATTTAGTCTCACAGAATCAAATGGTGGCAAAATTTGCGCTGAATACTTTTTCCATTTAAAGATAAAACGTTGCTGAAGTTAAATTTTACTTTCTTTACATACTCTCTATTACAAAAATATCAAATTGCAAATTTAACAGTGTATTCTACAAATAAATGCGCCATGGACAACAAGAATTGCAACTTTGGGACAGTTACATTACAAAGTATATTATAAAAATAAATTATATAGCAAACATCAAACAAAATCAAGCACGTGCTTTAGGCTTTGCAAATGAAAGTGAAATTCAGCTGGCAGAAAGACTGCTACTCTCTCTCTGACTATGTACTCTCAAAATATCAGCAAGGCCATTCATTCTTAAAAGTTCTACCAAGAAAAAAATATATAAAACCTAGTGGAAGCAATAAAATACTTCCAAGAAAAATCAGTAGCACAAGTGACCCTGGTGTTGACGGCAGAGAGCTTCTACAGTGATCCATCCAACTGGTGAGGAGGGTAGTGCACACAGAGAGCATCCACTGGGGCTGGTGGCTCATCTAGAGCTCATGCGTAACTGATGAATGATGACACTCTCTAAAAGACAGCAAAACATTTGGTTTTACAATATTGTAAAGAAATTACAAGTCCTTGCAAAAAAAGAACAATTACAGGGGCAGTGCAAAGCATTTTTTAAGTAAGTATTCTGTAGACATCTTCTACTGTCAGATCACGGTTTGATAGAACTGTTGTGGCTATTGCTCCAATGGGAAACTACTAGTAGGAGGTTAGGACTGAGGAGCCCTAGGCTCCCTCCTCAGCGCCAAGACTATCATTGGGTTTTCCGTACAGAAAAGGGATGCTATAGTTACGTAAATTAAACCATAGGAACACTGAGGTTCCAGTCCCAGACCTGAATGAGGAAGACAGAGACAGGAAGCTGGATCTTTTCTGTCTGGGCAAATCCATCAAAAACCTGCTGGCAATGCTGCAGTGGGGATGAGGAAGAGGCACGGGGTCACTTCTCATTTTGGTTGAAATGTGACTTAGAAACCTGTATTGGATTGTCCATTTATATGCTCTGATAGCTGAATCACTGTTTTCCAATAAAGAAGTGCTTTAATAGAAAATCTTTAATTAGTTTTCCTCAAAAGTGGTAAAAAGTCAGGTTCAGTTTTGCTGTTGATTGTAATGGGGATAAATATCAGCCACAAAATGCAAAACTAAGTGTATATTTCATTTTTGAAAGGCGGGATTTATTTTGTAGTGTGAATAAGAGAAGAGATTAACCTCTAGGCTTTGCTGAAATATTCTATAATAATGACCTGTTTTTCTATTTTTCTATCTAAATACACTCTTCCTACAGACAATACGGTTTTAAAAGTATTTAGCTTTGAATGATATTGTCAGTGTATTCTTTTTCTAAAAAAGATGCATTTTATGGATTTGAAACAATACAACTGTACCACTGCTAACTAGAAACAAATAATACATCATGCTCATCATATCATTATTCCATTTTACATTTTTATTAACTTGTGCCGTGTACTGATTGCTGAATAGTATTTGCAAAATCTTTGATTTTTGCATAAATACACCAGAACTCTGCCGCTAGGTGGCACGTTCTAGTTATATTACGCACATTGAATCAGAAAAGCAGGTCTAAGGCAACACGCAAGGAAATATGTTCAGGAAAATGAAATATTAGAATCTCCAAAATAAAAATATTTCTTTTCCTTTTAATTTATTCTTAAAAAAGTATTTTCAACACGACATGTATACTTTTTTCCCAGATTTGAGAAATGAGCCTGAAAGAACCACAAACTACGTTAAAAATTTGTCTTCACAACCAAGCTGTTGTGAAGCTTCAAAAAGCTTCACAAGCTTTTTTAATTCATGCTCTTGATGAATATGATAAAAAAGCTGCATTTACTTAAGTTCAGATTTAAGTTTACTTAAGCTCATCTGAGGTGTAATTTCCCATTAATTCCAAAGGGAGTTACATGAACTTTCTAAGAAGCAAGTTGTTCTTAATATTCACTATGTACATTAG
Organism: Nothocercus julius; assembly: GCA_013398735.1. NCBI lineage: Eukaryota > Metazoa > Chordata > Aves > Tinamiformes > Tinamidae > Nothocercus > Nothocercus julius. The sequence continues at coordinate 3,190,206 of VZSV01000085.1, forward strand.
ATATAAATACATGAAATTTAGAAACCAAGTCTAAAAACTAAATGGGTAGAAGCAAAACACCATCTTCCCTGTAAAGGCTTGGTTACTGATTGAACAGCAAAACTACAGGAGGTTTCTGAATCAAAGTCTTCTTCCTAGAGACCAAATATAACAGTTATACAGAAGAGAGTAAGAGAAATACAAAAATAATAATTTCCACTTCTAATATTCATTTTTCCATTAACTTCTCATACACAGATGAATATGCATGCTCTTAGTATTTTTTAACATTTACTTTGCATTATGTTATAACTGTATATATATAAATTATATTCTAGTTAATAAAACAGATGTCCAAACAGTTATTAGCCTAAAATTTTAGTAGGGTAGATTCTATCAGAGATTTGTAAGAATAACCTCTATAGGAATATTTTTTTTTTGGTATAATATGACTATATAGATTTTTCTAGGATTATAGGTGTGAACATATAAGGGACCTATACAATCATCTAAACAAAAATGAATGTATTTTAATGATAGGAAAATAAAAAGATGGTATGTAAAAATGCTTATTCTGATTTTAATCTGACTGATGTAAATCAGAATTCCTCAGAGAAATACACTATTTAGCATCTGGCCTATCAAAAATACCAATTCATATACTGAAGTACATGAACTGATGCTTTAACATGAGGTTGAATTTCTTCTTATACTTCATACAAACAAGTAACACCAAATGATACAAAAATGTATACACCACAGACAAGGCCAAGTAGAAGTATTGAAGAAGTAGAGTATTATACATCTGTATTTCTGCTTTTCAAATCCTGTTGAAAAGAGTTTTTAAAGTGAAGAATCATTTATACTTGAATCTTGTCAAATGACAAGAAAAATAAATCCAGATGTGATCCTATGTGGTTTTGTTCTCAGAGCTGATAGCTCTCGGTTTGAGAGTAGTTAAGCCTGATTACATTTTTCCAAAGAGCCAAATAAGACTAGTGCCTATGTAGTAAGAGTGACTCAAAGTGTAGCTAACATCTACAATGACAAATGTTGGACACAGTTTTGCCCGAGAGAGCTCAGTCAGAATTAAGGGAAAGAGAATAATTCACACAGACTTAGGGGAGAAAAACATTCCCCTAAATGAAAACAAGTTGGAAAGATGAGCTCATAGGGACTCCTGCCAGCAAGCTACAGGTTTCAAACTGACTCAATGAGATCAGCCACTGATGTGTGATAGGAACATATAATTGGTCTGAAAATTGTCCTTACTGGTGCAGCTTATGCCAAAAAACCCAAAGCGCAGCAGGACAGTAGCCTGCCCTCTCTAAAGATACATTCTTCGAATGATCAGAACCACTGAATATTAATGTAAATACTGAGCATGTTTGAGAACACATGCAACATATTTCAGGCAGTAACATATCATTTGGCATCTAACTGGCATGACTCAACAGATTAATGTGACTTGAGAGATTACTCACATGATACTAATTACTATGTGGTAAAAGCAGTTTGAGGTTTAACTAGGGTAACATGCGTACCCTATTCAGAGGAGGCACAGCGTTACCTGTGGTTTTTTTTTTGAAAAATCACACTAACGGAAGTTGCAAAAGGAAAAAGTGGGCAAAATAAATCAACATCTCCATGTTTGTTCAAACTGTTGTTTACTTAGCATGTTTTAAGACCTGAGAGGAATCACCCAGGGCCTATAAACAGAGTTCTGTGCTCCCTCATTTTCAGTCACACTTACTCAAATAAATTGCACTGCTAATGACTACATTAGGAATCATTATATGTATGAATAAACGTAACAATAATTCAGATGGCAGGATCCAATTAAAGAGCACTAAACTTTTATTAGGAACTAGGTTTTAAATCACGCAGATCAACTGGAAAATTCAGAGCGCATCTTCTCATCAGGGTATGATCTGGATGGGCTCATGCTCCTGACCCCTCCCTGCCTTACTGCTGCCCCGAGCCGTACATTCCCGCCGCTGAGTTTGCTCTCACTCCTGCTTGTACAGCTTCACAGTCAGCCAGAACAAGGGGTCTCTCTAGTTGACACTGAGCCCTACCAAAAAGGCAAAAACAACCCGTCAGCCAGTCCTGAACAAGATGTTACAGCTCCACGAGCACTAGCAGTGGCACCAGGGAAGGAGGAAAATCAGGAGTTAGTAGCACTGCAACCCTCTTCCTGGTGTCAGCAAGAATACATGTTGGCTGAAAGCTGCCACAGACCTACTTCAGAGTCAAAAGGACACAAACTGCATCAACGGAAATACAGATTAGATACTCTAAGAAGTCCATCGTAATGAGGATGGTCAGATACTGGAACAACTTGTCCAGGAAGGCTTTGCAACCTCCATCCTTGGAGATGATCAAAAATCAACGGGACAAGGCCCTGAACAACTTCACTGCACTTTGACTTGAGCCCTTTTGAACAGGGAGCTGAAACAGATGATCTCCAGAGTTCCCGTTCAACCCAAATTGTTCTATAATTCTACAATTGTGACAACATAGACAACAGGAGACTTAAAGATTGAGCCTTGTGACTCGGTTGTAACCGTGCACACATGTTGTAACCGTGCGCATTACTGAGACGTGAAATGGCTCGCCATCACACGCTTGGAGACAGAACTTCTGAGGCACTAGTGGGCATACCCAGACTAGGTCTCTGTCACTGCTGTGATTATCATATAGGATAGGAGTGGGAAAACACAGCTTTTATGGGGCCTTAAAATGCTGATGGCACTACAGTCTCTGCAGCCACTCTGTACTGGAATTCAGAATTGTTTATTTGATACCTCATTATCTTCTGTTAGCCACAAGGAGAGTGACTCAAGAAAACAACGTTATGAACAGGAATCTACCTAAATACAGGCAAGAAACTAATAATGAGGACAACGTCATAAATTCTGAATCCTGCCCTTCTCTGAGGTTTAGGTGTCTTTTTTAGGTGTCGTTGCCAGAGACTCCTTCCTGTGCTGTGACTGCAGTCTTCTCATGAAGTTGGCTGATCAGGCTCTTTCTTGAGATTTTTAAAGGACTGAAAGATATCAAGTACTCAGAAAGAGGTAGATATTTTCCCTTCTTATACAAATGTGCCGTAGTAAGAGGACTCACAAAAAATATGAGGATTCTAGGTTCATCTGCCTAAAGTAATTCAAGTTCCTATCTCCTCACTTTCAAAAGACTACTGTAACCATCATGATTACCCTGGTTTGGATCAATTTTGCTACTGAAACTTCATAAAAAATAATAATAGAGAGAAAAAGAGAGAAGAAGAGGAAAAACATAATTAGTAATTCTAGGTGATCACCTGGTCAGAGGAAGGCCTCATTTCTGCGTTCTAATCCATTCAAGGAAAATGCACAAAAAGCAGCCCTCTAAATAGAGGCGCTGATGTTTTCCCATGGATTTGTGCCTCACAGTTTGATTCTTTGCTGCCTAATAAAATCTGAGGTCTGAACAAAGCTTGTCCCTAGGGCATTTCTGACATGACTCTCGTCGTGGTTCTTTGATGTCGTGTAAGGGTGAGCTCATGCCACATTCTTTCCTGCAGTGCTGGCATTGTTAAGGGCTTTCTCCTCTTCTCAGTCGCTTTCTTCATTAAATGGGAGGAACTTCTTATTCTTGAGGCTGCTATTGCTTTGTCAGATTTGGCTGAATTTGGTTGAGGGGTTCGATGTTTTTCACCGCCAGAGGGATGGCTGAACACAGACAGCATCATATCACAGGCCTTCTTTTCACAGAAAGCCAGGCTCAAAAGCAGCCTTTGGAACAAGGAGCAGAGTCTGGGGTTCCCTCCTACTAGTCAGTGGCGAGTACCTTGACCACTCAACTAGTCTTTATTTGTGCTCAGTAAATAGTGAAGCACTGCATGTGATCGGAGTGAGTTTGCCACCTTCTCCCTCCCTCAACAGTCTCTCCACGCTACTGGCAGACTGGGTTGGAGCTAATGTGGGTTTCAGTTTCAGATATTGGTAAGAAGGGGGACCAGTCTCCAACCTTTGAAGGAAGACTTCAATCAAAACTTTTTTAAAAAGGTGCAGCACTACCGTTATGTTTGTGTGGTACTTGATCCCCTAGGAGGCATCCATGATTCCACAGTCACTTCAGAACAGCCACCGGTTCCCTACACTTGACTCTTCTGGCCCAAGAGTCTCAATACTGCAGTGGAACGCAGCTAGGTTAAAACCGGCCTTCATGCCTTTTGCCAGATTCCCTTTAGTTCAGATCAGTTCCCTTTTCAAGTTTCAATAATTGTTCCATCTCAAGGAACAACCACATGGAAGTGAGAGCTTCACTGACTGAAGGTGATGAAAAAACAGGATTGTATCATTTGACTCCCATGGAGGGCTATTTGCTCACTTCAAATGACAATGAAATTGTGGCTTGTATCAAAGCTCTGAGAGGAAATAAAAGGTTAGTTACCTAGATTATGGATCCCAGGTTTAGAGGCTGCAGTGCTAGATAAGTCAAAATTGAAGCATTGCTATACAAATACAGGCGCACCTCATGCAAGCTGGTAGCTTGAGCTGGAGCTTTACGGACTGTTGTCTCGATTACCATGTGGAGACGATGCTAAATGGAGAACATTATGTAGTCACTAAACACAAACATCTGTCTTCAGATTCACAAGAAACTCCAGAAGAAACGTTAAAAAAAATCATGCTTCAACTCATAAGACTCCTGAAGACATAGTTGGTTTGTTTGTTTGTTTTTACAATATCATAACCTTAACCTCCTTCTTCTGCATTTCATAAACAAGTATCTCAGGTCAATTAAAACAGGCATTAAAAATTAATGACTGCAACTAAATACATATTTTTAGTTATCAGTTAAACCAGTTGCCTCACTTCAAACTTCGGACTTCTGTTGGGCTGGCTTGGGAAGCAAAAGTTCCTTTCTGTTGTGCTGCCTCTGGGAAAAATAACAGGACCTTTCATCTGACCTGTCTGGAATTTCTCAAGTGTGTCTCATGAAGTCCTACTGATCCTACAAGAGTAATTCCTAGCTTGTGCCTTCAGTTCTGGTTCTTTTGCTCAAATTTATGTGCCCTGGATTTCAGGTTCTGTAAGGCTGAATTGTTTCTTCAGGTGAATTAGTTTCTCAGATCTCATCCAAAACAAATAAACTTCTCAATTACAGGCACACTTAAGAGTATTGCCCTGGGTATAGCAACGGTTAACTAAGGAAAAGCTAGTTGCTTAAAAAAAAAGAAGAAAAAAAAAAGATTTGAAAAGGAAAGCTTAAGCCAGCTGTAGTCCATCACTGTATCGAGCCACATTAGCTTGGGGCTCATGTTTGCAGTATTATTTAAATGACTGTTTTGAACGGAAGGTTTGCTTCAGTGCCAGTATTTAGAGTGAATATGCAGCTAAAAGCTCATAATAATATGTCTTCTTCAAACATCTGCTAAAAAGTCTATATTACAGTAGGAACAGTAAGAACTCAGCAACAATTTATTGACAAATTGAGTCTTTTAAGTGTTAACAATTAGTTCAGAGAATCCGATGCATTTCTGGCATTGTAACTCGCTTTGCTTTTTAATTCCAAGTTGTATCCAAAATACCAGGAACAGAATGTTATGAGAAATGGTACTAACACAAACCTGATTTTCCGATGTCATTGAAACCAGAATTTTAACAGGTATTGCAAGCGCAACACATATGTAAAACTAAAAGCCTGCTTCTTTTCAGATGTGATGCTATGATATCCTCCACACAGGGTCCTTCAGGTGAATAAGAAAATGCTGGCTCTACTCTGGGGTAATGCACATATCTGGATCTCAGACTAGAGAGCAGTGCAAAGGGCTGACTGAAGACTAAACATTGCTTGGATTGAATATAATTTTGCTGATCTGCCATAGTAGATTCTTCTACCAAATCTCTCCTCCCAAAGAGAAAGCCATTGAATACTTCACACGGTGGTTCATTTTCTGTTCTGTGAGCTGTTGTTATTCATCAACTGTATTCCTGTCTTTTCTTCTGAAACCTATTCCCAATCAATGTCTCCTTTATAGCTTTGGTGACAGGTAAAGTATTATACGAGTTTTAAAACCCACATTTATCAGTCTGCTCCGCTCACTTCCTCTTGTTTCTCTTGTTTGAAACTTTCTTCACTGGAAATTGAACACTTAATGCCCTGAAATAACTGTAGGGTTATTAAATAAACAGTCGTCTGCACCCACGCCCATTTCCATGCTGAAACAATTCTTTAAAGCATGCTTAAAAATACAAACATGTAAATAAGGAAATCACAAAGAAGAAAAAGAGATGAACCTCCATAGTCTGTATGTAAGAGAAACACATCAAACACTGTGAATTCGGGGTAACTTGCATACCAAACCCTGTCTTTTTCACTGTCTGCATGCGAGTTGTGTTCTTAGACAGCAATTTCTGCCACCAGCAGTCAGTGCTAAGGATTCATCATATGACAGAAGGATGCTTAGCACTTAGGGTTCATATACCACAATTTCCCCTTATGAGGAAAACAGAAAGGCTAATGAAGACTTACTGCATAGGCTTTAGTGGTCCTTGGTGCAGGCACAAATAGACTGTATTGATTCTAATTAGATCAATGTTTCTTATACTTTTTTTTTTTAAGAGTAATTACCTTTTGGCTCACCTGCCTTTATGTGACTCCTGTCTTAGCAGTAGCGTGGTCAGGGAAGTGAGACTTGGCTGTAAGTAGTGACTTTTGAAAGAAATGATCTGCTGCCTAGTATTGCTGCTGCCGAATGTTTAGCAACCTCCCAGCCCCCCTACCTCGTTGAATTTTGTAATCCCCTTGAGAATGCGGCATACATGAGAGAAACACTGATTTAGATGAGAGGTTCCTAGAGAAAAGGTTGCTCATGTGATGCTGCTCTTTCTCTTTTCCTCCCTCTTCTGATATTATTTTAGTAAATTTATTTATTGTATATAATAATTATTATTTTATTAAAATAAAACATCAAACATACTCCTTGCTAGCATTGCTTCCCAAGGCAACCAGGTGTGAAGTGCTCACAAACAGGGAAGACTGTGCTCCATGCAGTAGCCAAGGTGGAAAGTGATCCCCTAAGGTGGAAGACAAAAGTGACCAACCTACCTCCAGCCTATTGTAGTGACCAAACTAGCCACAATTTCTTAAAAAGTGACCAGTAACTAACAGTTATTCTGGACTAGTATAGATGCCCATTCTCACTCCCCCATCTGCATCCCTGGGGTACCACTGCCTTTCTGACGCCTTTCTCCCCTCCAGTTCAGAAAACAAAGAGATGTTGTTAAATTAAGTAGTCAGTGCACACACTTATTAGTTTGTTATCAGTCGGAGGGCTTCATTAGTATATGGAGACATTAGCAACTAGACAGACGGGGGTCTGCCTGCCGCGGCAGCAGTAAAACCTGCGCAACCTACCCCCTCAGCCACCGCCATCAGCCCTTCCCCCCGCCCAGGGGGGCAGAGCTGCTGGCTGAAGACTTCTTCAGTTCTATTTTCATAGACTGAGTCTCGGCACGAGGCTCGAATTTTGTCACATTTCCTGCTCCTGGGGCTGCCACTACTGGCTTTCCTGCTTTCATACCTTTTGACACAGGAATGCGGGTGGGTGTAGGTCTCGAGGATGACCCATCCTGTCCTGTCTGCAAGAGAGAGAGAGAGAGAGAGAGAGAGAGAAAGTGACATAAAATGAAAAATTTTTCCTTCTCATATATGTTCATCTTAATAGATTTTATTAGATCTCAAGCAATACTCAATTCACTCCCATTAGCAAATCAATGGCACATCTCAAACCTGGGACCTGGGAGTAGCAAATCCTGCTAGAGTGGAACCCAAGGTACAAAGTCAGCATCTAGCTATCCTATAGGGACGGGACCCCTGCAAAACTCCACAGCACAAAACAGTGCAGAACTACCAAAACTACATGAGAGGCTACCAAGACTCTAAGCTGCCAGATGTGCAACATCAGCACCACAGAGAGCTGACAGCATGGGGGCTGGAAACAGGATAGCCACGAGGCATTTAATGCAGAGCCCGGACTAGACGCCGTAGTTTCAGACCTGCTCCAAGATTTCTCAGCAGTGAAGACAAAATTGAACTATGCTTCCCCAAGTGTTGTGGTCCACACTGGGGTAACCTATTTCTGCACTAGGAAGTGCAGGTGTAGAGGGACTGAGTAGGGCTGGGACACAGAGACAAGACAAACATTTGCGTTTCCTTTTCCTCTTGCTGTTGGAGGAAGGGATGCACAAACCAGTGCTGCTGGGGTGCAGGTGTCACCCCTTTGAGCAGAAGCCCCACTCGATGAACCCTGTCACTGGGGAGACACACAGCCTGACTTCCCAAGGACACCTCAAGGCAATGCAGATATGGGTTTTTGCTCACTCTGCTAAACTGTTGCCCTCTTCACTGCCTACCTAGTGTGCTCTTCCTCAAGTTTGGTGATTTCAGAAAAAAAAACTACCCTGGGGCAACCCTGAATATTTTATTCTCCTGGAAGGAACGCAACTGAACACGCTCAACCTCTGCACAGGGCTGGCAGACACAGCACAGCACCTACTCAGGAACTGGGTCCTTCTGGACTGTCAGCTGGAGGCCAGGCACCCTGACCTGCAGACCTGAGGCACACAAGGAGAATTTGGATAGGACAAACAGGTTTTAAAAGCTAGTTGGTCTTTTCTGTCTCCACACTAGCCAAATAACATTGCACATACTCTGCAAAGTCAAAGTTGGAAGCTTCCCTTTACAGAGCACCATGTAAAGAGAATACTTATAGCCGTGACACCTGGCACAGGCAAATGTGCTTCATCTTCTGCAGTATTAACTATAGGCAAAAATGTTATAAATGACAATCCGAATGTCTCAGCTGAATTTCAGAGGTTACAAAATGTTTTCTGTTCAGCTAATTAGTGAAGCCTTCGATTTCACAAGAGAACACCTTCACAGGATGCTGAAATTCCAGCAAGATTTATCTGCTAAATGAGTAAATTTTGTAGCTTATTACATACAAACAAGATAAAAGAAAACTATTGAAATAAATTAGATTATGGGATTGTGTTGATTGTAGTGTGTATTAGCACATTTACTTTAAAAATGCTTTTAAAAAATGCTCCACAAAGAATTTCCTATTTCTCTCGAAGAAGGATTTTCCAGCTAGTAGCGTCAGAGCCTTCTCTCTACATCCTGAGTATTCAAAGGAAAAGCATTCCTTAATCTTCTAAGACCAGCTCAAACCCCTATGTGTACACATACACACACACACACACAAAAAAAAATCGCAATTGGAAAACTTGAATGCCGTCTGCCTGGCAGGAAGGAAGCCATTTTCAATAACTAAAGGCAACATTTACAATAGCCGTCTAAAGGCTAATATGGAACTCACATGTAGATGTCAAAACAAGTTAGGGCCATACAATTCGCTATGGCAAAACATGCAAATGCATTCCATGAGCCTTGGAAAATATGTCAACATCCCGTGGAACCCAAATGACAAACATCTTGTGCTCCCTGAAAGCACTCCACAGTGTGTAAACATGGGCAATCAGACGAAGTAGCTGGAATCTCAAGCATTCCTTGAGCTTTATTTGCATGTAAATTATTAACTAAGGATTTGGGCGCTTTTGAGTTATTCATTTCAAGCCTAAATCTCTCAAAATCACTTTGAAAAGAACCCTAACTTGCCTAAAGTTGTTGGGTTCCATTACGGCATACTAATATGTTGATCATATGGAAGCTAATGCCTGCTGCAAGAAGAGCTGCAAGAACATTTTGTATTTGCTAAATAAAGACAAAATGCTCAAAGGTGGCTCTTCAGCAGCAGTCCCCTCACGTAAGCCGGCGATGGGCACTCTCTGATACACTTCACTAACAGGAGTGGCAAAGAACCCACCCAGCTGTCTCTTGGTGATTTCTTGCAAAAACCTAACTCAAAGCAACTCCCTTTGCTCTGCCTGCCTGTTGGCTCCTTTGTTTTCTTCTGGTTGACACAGGACTGCAGCTCCATCCAGAATCTGGCTGTCGGTCCTTATGTAGCCAGCACAGAGCACCCGTAAAGCAGCCTCGCCAGGAATGCAGAGGGAAGCGGAAGGCTCTGCACTGGCAGGACATTTTAGTGGAGTATTAGAGATGGCCAGAGCTAGATTAGTATCCTATGCATTACTGCATTTGACAGCAAGATAAATACATGCAACTGCTTGTACTGTTCATGCTGATAATGAGGGCTCAGTGCAGCTGGTTACAAGTGTATTAGGCAGGGAGGTTGCATTAAGGTTGGATATTTGCATTAAAAGAAGAAAAGCAATTCAAATGTACAGAACATCTAGTGGTTTACAACAGATCCCGTTTAGTGTGTTTTATTAACAGGTAAAAGCAGTGATTTTATACATACATTCACTTTTGGATTTTTTTTTTTTTATAACAAAGATGTTTTTTCAGCACTTGTTCTTGAGCACATCAGGGCCCAGTTCGGGCAAAAATGGTTGGTCTACACACAGGCGTCTGAAGCAACCTGACATGCACCGGGTTATTCAAGCTGCCAGCACAGGGCTGGTAGATAAGACACAGGATCTAAGGAGACCTCTGCTAAAGCAGATGGAAGTGGGCTACTTGACAACTCTCAAAACGATCCTGAAGAGCTACATTCAGACAACTGAGCCCCGAAAGGGTGGGATTTGAAACGGAGTCACTGCATGGAGCCTAGTGGACAACTCAGGTCCCACTGAAGCACAGAGCCAGCAGCATCTCACCAGCTTCCACTCCAGAAAGATACAGGTCTGCGCTACACCTACAGGTCTCACACCTACGTCTTGACAGCCACTGCAATTTCTAAATGCTAATGGCATTTAGAAAACAAAGAAATGGAGGTTTTGATCTCTATAAGCTATGACATAAGCTCGGAGCATATATGGGACAACCTACAAACAGCTAAAGGTACATGTCAAAAAAATGTAGATGCCAACTAAATACTGCCCAAATTAAAGTAGTTCCATAGTTGCTTCCGTGTGTGCCTCGTTAGCTCTGGCACGCAGCAGACTTTCAGCTGTTCTTCAAAAAGGACTTGGGTCAGGGAGATAAGCTACTCTGTTCTGTGTGTCAGTGTACATCAACAAAATAGACAATAACTGTCACTATTCCTCCGCTCTCCTGATTTGTCCACCACGAGGCCACCGTCTTCTGTTTTTGGACTCATGCAGGGAGACACCAGAGATCAGGCTCAACCTTTAAAAATGCTGTGTGTGTGCCTTAGAATTCACTTGCAGTACTGAAGATAATTCTATAAATTAAAATTGGAAAAGGAGTTAAATGCTTTCAAAAGATAAAAACAATGGCTGCAAATTTGTTACAGCAAGAGATGAGAGCTAGAAATTTTAAAATTATTTTCCCCTTTGTAGTTTGGCACTGCATTGCTACATTGTACAGTAGCTTACAGAACAGTACAGCTTATATGATGACACCTACGAATAAAGCTTTGTGCCACATTCTTCTTTGATTTTATGAAGTCACACCCTTTAAATGATATCATTTTTGGTTTATTCTGTACAGAAATAATTACAACATTTTCTTCTGACTAGTGGCATTGAAATGTGTTTGTAAAACAGGCGTTTGGAAAGCAGATGGTGAGTTCACAACTTTTTTTTTTTTTTTTCCCCCCCCAGGCCATTAGGGAGGAAAGAGCACATTCAGGTTTGTTAAAAGTCTTCAGCCTCTCTGACTGAAAGCCTTAAAACTTTTTTTTTTTTTTTTAAAGTAAAGCATAAAGTGCATAAATTAAAGTAAATCTTACAGTTGAACTATATTCTTATATTATATACTCTTATATTTCACATAGTAGAGGATGAAGTGAAGAAAGAAGCCACTTTCTAGCCAGATGAAAACAACAGCACAAAAAAAGTTTTGTCTGTCATGGTTCAGTGCATCATCACAGAAGAGAAATCCAGTAAAAAAAATGCAGAATTCTTACAAAAAGTTTTTCAAGCTTCTGTGAGACAAAGCAGTTCATAAATGAATGAATTCAAGACTTTTTCTTAAGCAAACACTTTCCTATTGTATGTAGAAAAACACTTCATAGTAAAGCACCTGCAACACATTATATATGGAGAGGCTCAGAGAGAGCGCGCACGTGTGTAATCCCAAATAGATCAGTGTGTTGAATGCAAGGGTTTTGTTTTATTTATTTATTTATTAAGTCAGGAAACTTAAAAGAGAATGGCAACCTCTCTCAAAGTATGGAAACACTTCCATATGAATGCATATTAAATACACTTTGGAATTTCGGATCAGAAAGAAATGGCTGCAGAGATATGTTATAGACATCTAGCAACACCTGAGAAATAGAGACAAATACTATTTTGGGGATGACTGTTCTGTATTAGTCAGGAAACAAGAATGAAGGTGTAACAAATGAAGATATTGCATAAAAGGTACCAAACAAAAGAAAGCATTTTTTTCCCATAGCCCGAAGCCAAATTCCTTGTCCCATGATGTTGCAGAAACAACGGCATGAATTCAAAGAGCAATTACAAGAATAAGTAGAAAAAAAATACCACCACAGTCGAATAAACCCAAAGATGATGCTACAGGCCCTGGTTCAGAAAGAAACTCCAGAAGTGGGGAAAGGACACTGCGAGAAATACTACTGTATGCTTATGCAGACTTAAAATAATCTTTTCCTAACCATTTACTGTCAAGTAGGCTACTCCGAAGATAAATAAGCCTTTGGACTAATACAGCACTGCTGTTTTCCTATTTTTGTTAAAAAAAACCCTTTCCCCACAGAAATTCCAACTAAAACAATGCAAAACAATGCCCAAAGCTAAGTCCATAGTAAACCTGATGAGAGGACTATCTGTATTATCTAAGGTGCTTCAATACTGAGTGACTTAAGCGGGATTTTGTAAGGAAAAGGAGTAGGGCAACCTCCACAGAGGCACACTGGGAAAACACCAAGAAATACGGTGAAGGAACCACTACTGCAACACAGCATTTATAAAAACTGAGAATGACAGAGGAGCAGGAGGAGCTTTAATATTCACTGTGTGAAGGAGACTTGGAGCTGTAAATAATAACAGCAGCGTCCTGCAATTTGCTGTTCTGGAGTTCAGCAGATAAAGCATTATGTATATTACAGAAGATACTGAATTATACAGATATAGCAGATATAATGGCATTATACCAAATAAATACCAAGATCCTCCAGCTAGGCCAAAAAACATTATGAATATTTTCATAATTTAAACTGCCACTTACCAAAAATAAGATTACATTTTCCTGCCCTATTAGCGCCCTCATTTTTTGCTCCTCTTTGGCCTCCTTGGAAAGCTAGAGGTTTGTCATTATTTTCAGTAGCTCTGCAGGAACTTCCTTTGAAGGTTAGTCCCTTGGGAGATAATGCCAAAAGTACACCAGTGTCCAACACTGGTACACTATGATTTGTCTTCACCAGAGGGGATTCAGACAAATTTGTAAGCTCTTATCTGAAACAAATGTAGGGAAATGAAGAGTTTTCCCCCCACCCCACTCATTCTTTTCCCACTAGTGTCTCATCCAAATTATGTTTTCCCTTCTCTTTACCATGAAGACTACGCAGACCCTCCACATAAGACTTTGCAGCTTACCACTGATTGTGTCCCTCGTGTGGAAGATGTTGTAACAGGAGTTATAGTGATAGTACTTGTCACTTTGCTTGCGCCTGGTCGTGGGGACAGACTGTTCCGGGGGGATCGCAGGACGGTACCAGTCACAACTTCTTTTTCTGTTGCTATGTTCACTGGTCTGACTGTTATCACGGGACTTGCACCATCAGATGCAGCACCAGGAGAGCGCTTAAACTGAGAACCTAGGTGGATGTGAATTTTGTTGTCCTCTGTTGTTATAATGTTGGCGTTGGCATTGTACTTCCGGACTGGAGTTGGCACAGTTTGTTTTTCTGGTGTTACTTTGAAGACAGCCCTTCCCATGGTCATATCTTGTGACTGCGGAGAAACAGAGATTTCTGCTGGTGCTGCAGATGTCGATACTGTCATAATCTGAATTGGTGATACAGGTCTGTCCACAAACGGTGCTCTCCCTCCATCTGGAGACTTTTCTCTGGAAAATGTTGTTATAGTGACTGGAGACATAGAACGATCTGGGCCCATTGGGCTTTCACTGCCTTTTCCTTTTGGGGACATAACATTTGGAGAAGGAATGATGGTTATTCGTGGCTTCTGATTTCCCAAAGTAGGAATGACAGTGGTGCTTGAAAAGAATTCCTCGGAGGTTGGACTGGTTATCTCCAAAGTAGCTGTGCTGTTCTCATGATCTGGGGTCACTCGAATATGAAGAGGTTGACCTTGCTTTGGTGACAGGACAACCTCCCCAGGATGCCCTGCACTGCCATGGCTTCGGGCTCCTTTGTCAGGAGTTACCTGAGCCCCAGTTTCCCTCTTTCTCATCCACGGTATCCAAGATTTCCTCATTGCAAGTTCATTTGCTGCTGGAGGATATCTCTCAAGCACTGAAGAACGCTCCATGGGTTTTTTCAGACCTACCTGTCGCAGATTGCTCATGATGTGGTTCTCTTCCTGGAAGGATTTCCTTATAAATACAGCTGGAGTTTCTTCTTCGGCTGCTTCACTGCTTACAGCATCTGTTTGCACACCAGTGGACGTCACAGGAACATCCACCATTCTCCGTCCATTTATGCTAGGCCTCAGAGCACGACTGTAACGCTTAGAGAGTTCCAGCTCTCTTGTTAAGTTGAGAACTTCCTGCCCCATGCTTTTGTTTTTATTTTCTTCTTCCATAAATCTTTGCTGAAGAACTGAATAATCAACTTGGAGCTGGGAAAGCTGGTCTTCTTTATTCATCAGCTCATGGATTTTCTCCTTAAGCGCTTGAACTTCTGCTTTCAAATCTCTGCTTTTAGCCTCTTCCAGGCGAAATCTGTGCCTCAGCTCAGCTTCCTGGCTCACTGCTTCACCTTTTTCTATGGCTTTGTTTTTGGCAATCTGGAGTTTCATCTCCTCCAGCTGTTGAGAAAGAAAGTTAGCTTTGTCCTGCTCAGTTCTAAATTTCTGCTCTAGCTGATCATATTCATCTTCTGTCTTCATCAGATCTCCTTCAACCACTTCCAGTTGCTTGAGACGTTTCTTCAGCTTTTCAATTTCAATGGTAAGTTCCTTAATCTTATTGTCCTCATGACAAGCATGCTCCGGTCCTTTTCTGGCTCTACCTCTTGTTATTTCTCTTTCTACTTCCTCCATACCATCAATTCTTTTCTTTAACAGGTCAACTCTACAGCTTAGTTCAGAGGATTTTTCTTCTTCACTTTTCAGTTTGCAAATTAACTCATCTCTTTCCTTTGTTAAGCTAGACACTTTTTCCTCCATTTCAGATTTCATTTTCAAAAACTTCTTACTTTCTTCTATCAGTTTCTCAGTAACATCCATAACTTTCGCTTGTTCCACTTTAAAATTCTTGTTTAAACCCTCAACCTTTTTTTCCTCCTGTTTTATTTTTTCCATCATGTTTTTTCGCTCTTCAACCAACATTACAGTAAATGACTTCAGCTTTGTCAGGTCATCTTTTAAGCTTATTTCAGCCTTTTCCAAATGGCTTTCTGATGACTCAAGGTCTTTTACTCGAGCCTTCACCACTTCCAACTCATTTATCAAATCTTTAGTTAAATTCTTTTCTTTCTCCAAGTTTAATTGCAACTGGTTGCATTCAGACTTACTTTTACTAAAAGCCTCTTCCAGTTTCTCTAGTTCTGACATTCTTTTCTGCAATTTTTCTACTTCGAGTTTCAGTTCTTTGCTATGGTGCTCTTCCTTTTGCAGTTTATTCTTCAACTCTTTACACTGAGATTCAGTTTTTGTGATCTCTTCATCTTTTCCCTCCATTTCAAGCACACGCTTGCGGAGGTTTTCCACTTCTGCCATTAAGCTAGAGTTCCCACATTCCCCTTTTGCTATTTTATCTCTTAGTTCCTGAAGTTCTTCCTCTGCTTTTTGAAGATTTTTGTTAGTTTCTTCTAGTTCCTCTATTCGACGGGTCAACCCAACTAGCTTAAGCCTTAGCTGTCTATTATGTGACTCTTGATTAGCCAGTTTTGCAGTCATCTCCTCATGTTCTTGAGAAAATGATAATGTCCTGTGCTCAAGTTCTGTTTCTAACTTCATTAGTTTTTGTCCATCTTCTTTTGTTTTCGCACTAATAATTTTAAGCTTTTCTTCTTCTTCCTTTAGTTTTTGATTTAGATCTTGTATTTTCTGGCTTTGTTGTCCAAGTTGTTCAATATGCATTTGTCTTTCATCCACCAGCATGAGTGCAAATGATTTGAGCTTGACTAGTTCTTCTCTTAGTTTATTGAGTCTTTTTGTATGTTCTTTCTCCTTGCGAGCTTGATAGATTTTCTCCTGCTCAAGAAGTTTCTTCAACCTGAAAAAAGTTACAATGAATGCATTACACTTGAAAATATATATAGTTGCTCTTTATTTCTCCATTTTTAAATCACTTTCATGTTAGGAAGGTTTTTGGTGGGGAGGGAGCGGTTACTGTCCTAAGTAGTCTTACCTCAGGTAACTACCTAGTACAATTATATTTCCTAGCCAAAATATTTTAAATTACCAAAGTTAACTGAAATACACAGAAAACACCTAGAATTAGAAAAGTGAAATTTTATAGGTATATAGATAACAAAAACAACAGTTTGTAATTTCTTCACATTTACTTCTCAGTTAGGATAGTGTTGATGAAAGTATACTATATCCCAAAAGGACAAAAATATCTACCTACCAATTAATTTATATTGAACTTATTTTACATGACGTGTAATGAGATAGATTCCTCATCAATGTGTTATTCACCAAAAAAAAAAAAAAATGTGTAAAATGAAATTTAAAAAACAAAACTAATTTCCATATGCAGCCATACATAAATGTATCAATCAAGCTTGGCCATAAATAAATCAGCTGGAGAGCAGAACCGTACTTTTGTACTTGACTGATAACTATCTGGGCATCACTGATGGAAGAAACTAGCAGGAAGAGAAGTTTGCCAGCACAGCAACTATTATATTAAAAGGTTTATTTTTCCAAGTTTATTTATTTCCCAATTCCATTTACAATAGTAGATTTTATTCTCTACAAAGGTCAGTAATCAAACCTTTGGCTACAGCTAACCTAACTGGAAAATGTTCTAATTTGTATCCTGTAAAGCTGTATTTTCAGACAACTCAAGATAGACAAATTGGGCGTCCCCACAGGAAAATAATTTAGACTTATATTTTCAAGGCTTATCCGCACAACTTTTCAAGGGAGCAGTGAAGAACACTCTTTAGAATTTTATATCTCTTCTTCATATTTGTGATACATTGACATCAGCACATGAAGCACCTGAACATACGTAAGCACAGATTGATGAGGATAGTGATCCTCATCTAATAAAGAGGTACAGAGCACAGGAATGTATCTCCCACTAATTTAAGAGTTTTACCAAAAAAGCAGCAACATAATTTAGAAGACACAGGCATGCATGCTGAGTGTACTGTGTAATGACATGTTTTCCAAACTAGTGTCCAAGTACCTGCAACTGCTAAAGCAAGCTGTGTAGTGATTCAAATCTGCTTCCTTTGCTCACTGAACATCTAAAACACTTGCACTTCATAGCCGAGGCACACAATGAAGTGACCGCGCAACTCACCACCTGTCAACTAACCTGTGGTAATTGTAACATCCAACTCATAGCAAAAACTGACTTTTATCAGTAGTTCTATCCAAAATGCTGGGCTGCGAATGATAACGGGTGAAGCAGAGATAGCCATTCCTGCCCCAGCAGTGAAGTGGGGCACCCAGCTCCAGGGCACAACACCCTGCACAGTGTCTCCCAGAGCCCTCACCTGAACGCTGCACTAATAGCAACAGTCCTATTAACTTCTCCAGCAACTATTAGTGTTTCACTCCGCATTCCTCAGGGACCAGAAAGAACAGGAACTGGAATGAAAAGCTGTAAGACAAGAGAAGGAAGCCAGAAAACAGAACACAGGATGCAGTAGGTAGGGAAGGAGAAGGCTGAAGAATGTATTTGAAAACAAGAGTCGGATAGGATGTGGGAGTAACAGAATGGTAGGAACCAGCAGGAGAGAGAAAAACAAACAAACCTTAGAGCCAACCTTGCTGGGTCATAAATTATTCTCAAAAAAAAATCTCTTTAGTTTTGGCCATTCTTTGGAAAAGACTGAAAAGAAGTGCTGGTGTATGCCTCATTATGGGTCAAGTTAGAATGTCAAAAGGTAAAAAAAAAAAAGAGAAAAAAAAAAAAAAAAAACGCTGCCACTCACAAAGCACTCAATTTTCACACTGAAGAAGGAACTTTATTAGCATGCAATATATTCCCTAGCTATTCTATCACACTGCTTTATTCAAAAGCCTCTGCCAAGAACTCTCCCTAGTCTCCCCCATGGTACATTTTTAAAGAAATAGCATGCGTCCCTTCCACAGAATATTATTTGCTAAGACAGAACAGTTTTACCTAACCCGGTGGTATTCTAAATGACCCATCTCCTAAAGCCACAGTGAAAATACGAGCTCCTAAGGAAAGTGAATGCTTCCAACCCCTATGGTTCCATAGGAAAATTTTAAAGAGATCCTAAAGAAATCAACTGAAGAAAAAAATACACAGCTCTCTGTTGTTTTCTTTTTTAAATCTTGGTGTTTTAAAGCCCTTCTAAAGATGCTGCGAAAATTGCCTCGAACTCGAGAAGAAAAGAAAGCATGTTAGCATGGTCACTGCCTTGCTGTACCAATCAGGAAAGTCAGCAGTGCATAGTCTCAGGCTTTGCCTCTCTAGGAAAAGCCGAAATGAAGTACCCTTACTCTGCCAGCATGACTGGGTGAATTAGTCAGTCAGCATTTTGAATAAGGGTAGAAAGCACTGTGAGGCATTTTATCCTGCCTCATAGGATATAGTGAAACTAGACTAAGATTTAAGAAGTGCCCTTTCACAAGAAGATAACTTAAGGTACCTGCTTTTGTTTTTGATGTCCACTGAAAACTGTTTCTAAAATCTGTTTCTGTAACAGATGATGGGAAAGCAGCTTCCAAATCTATGTAGATGTCAAAGTAATAAAATGTGCACCCTTTTTTCAGTGCTATTATTTCTAAATATTAAAATAAAACAGTCTTTAGGCTTGCTTTTGTATAATTCTCAAAACTCAGCAGTTAAACCAGAATTTCAGCAGAATTCCAAGATGATGCTGTCACATCTTGATTGTTACAAAGGATTTACTGTCAGGCTTTTCATCTAACTGCTCCTGCTAATATTTCCTGAGTAACACAGGTCTGCATTGGCCTCCAATACAACACCAGAAGCACCTCAGGGACACGGAGTACATGTGTATTTAATGTATTATCCAAAATAAATGCACTCTGGATTGTCAACCTGCATTCAGGGTCAAAATAAACAAAAGGAAAAAGAAAGGGGGGGGGGAGGAGCTAGGTGGAGTAAATGCAAAGCAAAATCAAAGCAAAATAGCAACAGGGTTTGGCATTCTGAGCCCAATCCTTTTTTTTTCTCTTTTTTTTTGGTGGGGGGGAGGGAGAGGAGGGTTGTTTCATTTCAAGAGATAAGGAGAAGTATTTGGATTAAAAAATATATAATCTGCATTCATAAAGGTCAGTAAGAGTGTCAACAGCTCAAGATTTCAGGACAAAGCAGGGAAGGAAGCAGATCAAGTTCCTTGTAAAAACGGAGAGCGGAATGTCTGCTTGCCTCTGGAAAGCCCTGTTAAGATTTCAGCAATATCCTCTTTTCTCCATTGGTTACCACATGCATTATATCAAACATGTAGCCTAAATCATTCTCTGAATACAGGGCTTTCTGCTCTCGTGAGCATCTTCCACTGTTCCAGGTGCTCTCCCCCCTAAATTTCCTTAGCCAGCAGACTGAACCACAATATTCAAAGAACATGTGCCCTACATCTGTCCAGCTTTCAAGAACATCATATTCATCTTTACAGAAAAGTGGCTAAACAGTAAACCTTTACACATGACTACGTGTTAACTACCTGAGTTAAGGATGAACATCCTAGGAGGCCAGTACCACTTCCTAATTTTGCATCATCAAGAAAGATGAATCTGATACTGACAGTGCTGAGGCAAGCACTGACCTACAAAAGCTCCTGATGCAAACGAGTATGGTCACCTCTGCATCAGGGAGCTACATCTCCTGCTTCCTTCCACATGCATAAAAGTTAGTTGTTTGCAGCCCAGCTAAGCACAAGGAAGTATTATATTAGCACAAGGAAAGTCTGGGGATAGCAACGCAAGAGAGTCAAGAACCTGAAGACATCCAAGAATCATTCTCAGCTTGAAGACCTAGTAAACATCAGAGTGGAGAAAGCGCAACTAATAACTTAGTTTGAATCTCTTTTATGAACTGAGCAATGGAAACAGCCCTTCAGACACCAAGAATGAAGAAGTAACTGGATGGGTTATAACTAGGTCTTCTCCACCACTCTTCCCTTGGGTTTGAAGATGAAGATTTTCACTGCACAAGGTCTTTGTGCTTCCTCTTCCCTCCTCCAGAGCTTCAAACCGACCGTCAGAAGAACTATAGGCTGCTGATTAGCTGCTGATCCCTCTTCCTCCAGGGATGCGGTTTCATCTCTAACTTTTATTAGGACTCTATGCCTGTGCTTTGTCCTAACAGCTGACTGTCTTCCTCAGGCTTGGGCTAACCATTCCTTCGGGTTTGGAAGATATCCTTTCTTCCACAACACAAACCTGGTCAATATTGAACTGTTGTTGCTGCTGCTGTTTTCCCAGCTACAGAAGGCAGAACCTGCCAGCTGATTGTTACGTCAATGCATCTGCAAGAGACTGTCATGGATTATGGTGCAGACTCCGTTTGTAGAAGGGCACGCGCTTGGCCTCTGGTGATTGGAACAGCGGTTACCCGGGAAGAGGAGACCAGCACGGACAAGGCTTCGGTCTGGTGCAAGTGGAGCGCCAGTCTTACGCAGGGTCCTGGCTCCCACCTGAGGACAGGTGACAGAGGACACTGACCGTGCAACCTGATCTTTTTCATGTGAAAAAATAGAGACTGAAGGGCTCCTAGTTGGAGTCTGTATTGTATTAGCTCTGCTGTTTGGCCATCAGGGTGGTTTAACGTTCTCTGTAAAGCCGGTCGATTCATTGAAATAATAAAGTTGCAGGCGTAGTTTGACCACATACATTGTTCTTCCTGTTTTATTTCTGCATATGTCAAGTTCAGCCACTGAGCCACAAAGGAGGAACCCCACAATACCATTTTCCACAGAGTCTCTTTACAGACCAGGCTTACATGAATTATAACTTACAGCTGGAGAATAATGTTTCGGTGTTCTTGAAGGACACTGCAAATTGTATCAGAAGAACTTAGAGGAGAATTACTGAATTTTAGATGGCCTTTATTTTATGTGTATACGCTAAGAGCAGTAGAAGCAGCAAGACCCTAGCCAAATTAAGCATTAATTCTTACCTCAATTTGTAGAAGAAACCCCAAATATTTGTCAGTAAACACTGTTTTTGCCTTCTGCAACATACAGCTAGATTACTGATGCTCTGACAACATTGCTTACTTATCAATCCATCACCAGGTGGCATAAAAATGCTAAATTTAGCATAAATTAAATTTAACAGGCAGACAGTACAGCTCTTTTCTGGACGGCCAACCTGTTATCCTTCAAATTAGCACAGAGCTGCTTACTCTTCATGAGGCTTGCTAATCCCTCTGTTTCTACATACCCCCAAGAATAGTGTTTCAAGACAGATATATCTGCCTAAAACAAATTCTTTTCTGAAATTCAGAAGCATCCATAGGAAATCATCAGCATAAATGGAAGTTAAGGGCTGAAGGATCATTAACTTCACGAAGACGTTTGAGATGCAACAAACACAGCAAACCAGGACATACAAAAACCATGCTTAGCACTGATAGCTGATATGAGAAGCCATCCTTTAAAATGGCTAATAATGTTTATGAACACAGGCAGACATTTCAGTCATCGGGGGAAAGATGCTGAGCAGTCTGCAAAAAACAACACCCTGCCAAGAAGCACTTATTTCAGATCATTCTAAGCAGAGGATCCAGAAATGAAAACCCACCAAATTATATATTGAAAATTATACCAGAGATTGCGTTCTGCTTTCCATATTGATGTTTCAAAGTCATACAGTACAACGCGCAAACAGGACTCATGCTTATAGAGCCTTTCCCACGTACAATCAACGTGCCCTCAATAACATGAGGCAGCCCTGGAAAGGCAGGGCAAGCAAAGGCAGGGCCTGAAAGCACCTAAGCTGCCTGAGGGGGCACCTTTCTTGGCCCCTCACTTAAGGCACGAGTCTTGGCCCCTCACTTAAGCTGAGTTCATCTGGTTTAGCTTTCCCCTTGGGAAGCAGGTAACAAGGTGCAATGAAGTATCCGTGAGAGTGATCAGGGCTATTCCCCCTGTTAGCAAGGCCGTGGCAGCTGCGAGAGGCCGTCTCAGCTCCTGGCGGATGAAGAGCATGGGATGGAAGGAGCAACCACATGGGGACTCTAAGGATGCGCCGAGCGGCAGCTGATGAAGGCTGCTCCCTGCCCGGGGACCTGCCCCGCCAGCGCACAGGGTTACTGTCACTGACGCTGCAACCTTGAGGAAGCACCAGGAAAGCAAGTGGCCCTCGCACACTCCTTTTTCCTCTCCTCCGAATTCAGCCACAAGGAGTTCGTTTCTGCACATGCAGACTTAGACTGGACAACCTCCTCATGCTAGCTAAGAAGCTGCTGCCCATTAAATAATGGGAAGGACTGATCAGTAAATCTTTGCATAATGAAAAACAGCAAGAGGTTTAACATAGAGAAGTAATTCCTTCTTCACTTTTTTTTTTTTTCCCTCTTTAAAGTAAAACATCTGATTTTGAAGATTATTTCTGCAGCCACTAGGAAATCCTCCACTTGTCAACACAATCACTTCGTGCCTCTGTGCCAAACTGAGGTTCTTAGAGGTTGATTTTCAGGGATTCTGAGCATCTACGCTTGCCATTAAAATTAAAAAGAGGCAAAAGGTGGCCAGGCTCTCTAGGAAACAAAACAATCTGGCCTAACACTTAAGTTGGGCAATTCAAAATTCAGTAACACTTGCAAGTTGTTGGCTTCAGTCCTTCCCTCGTGTTCATCTTGTCTGGCAAAAGACAGATATAAATATGATCAGATCTGGGGGCCAGGGGCAAGAAAAAGAATAAACTACATTTATTTGGGTTACTTTCTCCTTTCAGTGCATTAGATTTTAAAACCAATCAAAAAAAGTGAAATAAATTTGATCTATCTAGATGCAACAAGCTGTTCAATTTATCACATCATCAATTTTGAAAACAAAAACTAGTAAAAAATGTGGTTGCAGGTTCTAGTGAACCTAAAAACTTTTTTTTTTTTTTTTTGTGGTTACCTACTGGGTAAAATTAAAGCCTACAAAACCACACAGTACTCACTGCCATATTAACTTTTGAGAAACGACTGTGGCAAGTTAGATCAAATGCAAATTTACAGTTGCACCACTTCAGAACTCCACAACAGTCCCCACATTACACTATGGAAAGCACTTTTTTCTTTTTTTTTTTTTAAAAAAAAAAAAGGGAGAACACATTGCTCACCTTGTATAAAACTCTCTGCCCTCTTTCTGTGTATTTCTAACACCGACTTTGTAGAACAAAACAGCACTTGGCTGCGGTAATTTGTGTGCTACAGCCGCCCTAAGCGGAGCAGCTCGGTACTCCAGAACAAGAAACCTCTCTCGATTCCACTTTGGCACCTTGTTCACACAGGCAAAGCACCGGAGAGCTCTAACAAACCGAACCAAGCCCCGGCGAGGCCCCGGCGCCAGCGTAACCCACCTGCGCGCGCGGCGCCCCAGCCCCAGGTGCGCTGGGGCGCCGCAAATTCGCTTAACCCGCGAAACGCGCGCGGACGGGGACAGCCGGCGCTGCTCGAGTAAAAGCAGAGCTGAGTTTTCCTTACCTTATAATTAGCCTTTCAAAAAAAAATGCAAAAAAAAAAAAAAAAAAA
>VZSV01000085.1:3214600-3229280 GCA_013398735.1 Nothocercus julius
CTCCCCTTTCTTTTTCCCTTTTATTTTTTCCTCTTTTATTTCCTTCCTCCCCCTTTTTTTTCTCTTTTTTTCTTTCACCTTTTTTACCCAGCAGCGCTCCACACTTACAAAATGTGGCTTCGCGTGTCTGGCCTGACTCCATGGTTCACTTGGGTCAGCTTTTCCTCTGAGCAGCCTTTCCTAGACTTTCTGATTTACAGCCCCCTCTAGGCTCAGAGTTTATAGCTTAACAATTAAGAGGTAATGATTTGATCTCGAGGAACCCTCATGAATTACTTTCTCTCAGCCGCAGTAGGACATGCGAAGGAGATTTTTGCCAATCTACATTGCTGCTTTGTTCTTTTTACTCAAGAAAAGCTGTCGTTTTGCTGCTGGGGTCACAGGGTCTGACTTGACACTACCACTGTTGGCAACCGCTGGCAGATCTTGGTCTCCCTTGATAAGGCCATGAATACGTGAAGACAATCTTGTTTTTTCCCTGTGGATTTAATATATGTGTGTCGGGTTTTGAAAGCACACGTCTGGTACCAGCGTTAACTCAAAATGTATGAGGTCTGAAGAGCCCTATCCTACTAGATCCCTTCATGAAAACGTCCTCAGGCAGCTCTTTTCTCAGCTCAGAATAAAAGAACCTGGGGATTCCTTCTATTTGCCTAATGAATTGCTAGGTTGTTCAAGGTCATCTTTTCAATGAGGAAAGGAGGAAGACTAGAAACCCCTCTTTCCTCTTCCCTTTCTCTTCCCCCTTTTCCCTAAGATGACTGTAATATTGAATATTCAAGTATTATTCATAAAAGCAGACCGATATGTATTTGTGGTTTTGAGAAGCAGTTTAATTTCATGATCTCATTTTTCTTTAGGATCCTGCCTCCTTGAGAATATAGGCTGAACAGTGCTCATTTTAAAAGCAGGTACTTCACGACTGGTTTTATCCTCTTTGTTCAGGGGCCTTCTTTGCCACTCAGACTCCAAACTGTTCTGAGAGCAGAATCACCGGTCTCTGCCAAGGCAGGAGGAGCAGAAAGGCGCAAGGGGCAGTTGCGGCCCCTGCTCCGGGGTCCGTGGGACGTGATTTCCAGCTGCAGAGCGCTGTGTGCGCTCAGGTCCCGGTGCCCCTGGCCTGCGGCGCAGCTGCGGCTGCTCCAGACTTGTGTGTGGCAGAACCCAGATCTCCGAACAAGCTCCTCCAAAACGAAAATCATTCTCAAAGTGAAAACTTTCATACCGCATATAAATTAGCTTCCCATGACTTAACTAGCACCATGTAGGAAATCCGTCACACAAACTCTACAAGCACAGAGTCACATTTTCCAGGGAAATATATAACAGCTTTAATCATTCTCTCATTTTTATACTCTCCAGCCTCATATACTAAATACTTTTCAAGAGATGAAGCTGGGCTGCTACAGAGGAACAGTTGCCTCCTCTGTGCAATGTTGATGCATCCCAAAATGTTTCTATTTTATTCGGTGACAGAGGAAATGTTTCTGCTCAACATTTGTGTTTGATCATGCAATTAGAAATGATCCCAGCACATATGCATCCAGCAGACAAATGTTCTGCTTAATTTACTTACCATGTCCTTGACTGTTTGCTTTTGCAATCCTAATATCTGTGTCCTGCTACAGCTACATTTTCTTTTAAAAGAGAAAATTGTACACACAATGGAAAACACTTAAATGAAACTCTACCATGAAAATCTAATGCTGTGGCACTATATTGGCACTTAGAGGGATCATCAGAAGAGTTTAGACACTTTGAATTTCCCGCGTAAACTTCTGCAATCTGAGTTAACAAAATGATGGATAGCAATACCAGGTTGTCAGCACCGAGGCAACCCTTTCCTGGAGGGTGTAGGCCACTTTGCGAGCAAGTTTCAAAAGTAGCTGCTGACAGATGGGTTTGATTGTGATACGCAGCTCAGGGCAAGGCTCTTCTCCAGCAGCGCTGCTGGGGTGCAGGGGATATCTCTGCACAGACTCAGTCCCCAGCCGCCTCTGAGCTCCTTGCGTGGCCTGTCCCAGCCTCGCTACACCCACTGTTCACCCCAAGTCTCCTTCTCCTCACCGGTGCACTCCATCGGTGTGCCCCTCTGCCTCCCCACATCTGCACCTCTCCTACAAGCCCCCTCATATCTGCTCTGGCTCTTCTCTTTTCTGAGTCTTAATTAAGCCTCCTTCCACTCTTGGACCTGGCTGGACTGGAGGGATCATAGCACAAGGGCTGAGCTTCTTTGTTTTCATGGTTCAGCTCAGCCTAGCAAGTTGAGGCAAATTTCACCCAAGCGCTCAGCTGTCTTATTGCATCTGGTGTATTAACATGGCTCAAAGCAAAACCCAGAGCACAAGGGAAAAAAAAAACAGTAGAATTTTAAGGGCCACTAATGCATGTGGATAAAAGGGATGTCACAAGATGTCAAAAGGATCATTATTCAATATTTATTTTAGGATAGCAGCTGAGAACCTATTGCAATCAGCTTTGCAAATGTGACCTGAAGAAGGGATCAGATGGACTGGGAATCGAGGCCCTGAAGCAATCGCTGGTCTCATGAAGTCTGACTGCCCTCAGTCGCAACAGCCACGCAGCTGCCCCCCCACACCACTACCAGTTCCTATCACAAATTTGGCAGCAAAAAAACAGCAAGGCAGAACAATAACACACCATGCAAGGACAGGAGGAAGAGTTGAGGGCATTGCTCGTGTCCTTGCCTTGCAAGGAACTTGTTAGAGGAAAATGCCAGAGGGTCTCAGAGAGCCTGTCCAATGGTCCCATAGACAGGCCATAGTCTCTCAGTTTGGGGCAAGCAGAGTCACAAGGAAAGCAGTAGCCCCTCCCCCCCCGGAGGGTGCAGCATCAGAAAACCAAAAATCACTGAGGTTGGAAGGGCTCCCTGGAGATTGTCTAGTCCAACCGCCTGGCAGAGCAAACCCAGTTGGAGCCAAGTGCTCAGAACCTGCTCTAGTTGAGTCTCAAGCACCTCCAATGGAGCTTGTTTCAGTGCCTGACCACCCTCGTGTTGAACTAAAATAGATAGGATTCTTGAGACAACATGACACGCACAACCTCCCTGCCCCATCACAGTTGCTACCTGCCCCTATGATCCCCAGTGTGCAGATCCCCAGAGGGGACTTACCCCAAAACACGGTCTTCCCAAGCTTACTCTGTCAGTTGAAAATAAAAGCATGGAGGAGGCAATGTAGGGGCGCAGAGGTTGCCTGCATGCGAGCCAGCTGGCAACAGGATGCCCGTGGCGCCAGCCCAGCGCGCGGGCTGCGCGGCGCGCGCGGCCGGAGCGGCGGGCGCTTGCCGGCAGAGGGCTGCATTAGCCTGCGCATGTCTGTGCCACCACCTACGTTGTCTTCATCAATACTCTGTGGCTTACTGTGGCTTGCTAATTAAAGTGTGACTTGCTCCCCGGAATTCCATGAATCTTCATGGGTACAAGCAGAAACACAGGAAGTTCCGTCTCCATGTGAGGCAGAACTTCTTTCCTGTGAGGGTGCCAGAGCCCTGGCACAGGCTGCCCAGAGAGGCTGTGCAGGCTCCTTCTCTGGAGATCCAGACCCGCCTGGCTGCCACCCTGTGCCCCGTGCTCTGGGTGTCCCTGCTGGAGCAGGGGGGTTGGACTAGATGATCCCTATAGGTCCCTTCCAACCTCAACCATTCTGTGATTCATGTTGATGCTTTCCCTGGGACAAAGTAGGCCAAGAAATACATTCCTGAATAAAACAACATTTGCAACAGTGTGAGACCAGATGAGCAAAACACCAAGAAATAAAAGGAGGGGAAAGAATAGATAGGAAACCCAATTTCCAAGTCCCTTCTGAAAGTCATAATTTGTACTATCTGGCATGATTTTCTGCTATGGAGAAGGAGAGTAACTGGGAAGCAAAAGAAAAAAGTGGTTTCACTAGTTAATGATGTGCAAATGGACTACACATCTCTTTGATAGGTTGCTCTCTTTACGAATGCACTGAACTGTGCACAGCAATGGATTTCTCTTGCAGATCTTCAAGACTTGCAACAAATGATTGCCTCATTATAAAATTCTCTGTAAATAGCACTTTGAAACTTCTCCAGCAGACTTCTCCACTCTCTGTTGACTCTTACCTTCAGTGCAGAAATGTACGTAACATTTATAGCAAAGGCAGCACCAGCAACTCTCCACAGGTTCTCTAATGTGTTACGAAAAGTCAAATATTTCTGTTTGTGCAAAACAAACAAAGCATTTCCTGAATTTGTATTTACTTACAGACATGAAAACGTGCACTGTGTAGCTTTCCACACTGATTTTTTTCTTTTTCTTTTTTTTTTTTTTCTTTTTTTTCTCTTTGGCGTCTCTTGTCTGTTTGGTATTTCTCAACATGTAGCACTCATTTGGTAAATGCAACTCTGTCTCCCCACTTTCTACTTACCCAGTTGCCCTACTCTGAGCATAACAGATATGGATGAGCTCAGTGAATCTGTTCCTGACAGCACACAAAAATTTCAAATATCAAGGGAGGGGAGAGAATAGTTTTAATTTGCTGCTGAAAATATAGTGAACAAAGTGATACACTGGACCTTTGGGACACAAATAAGTAATGAAGATAAAGATAGTGAATTCCTGAAACAAGACTTCATAGGAAAAGCCTGAGAAAAAGGCTACAAGTTGGACTCTGTGCTGTTATATCCCTGGCAATACGTTTTATATGGCATACGTCATGCACAGTAAAAAACTTCATTTGGTAGGCTGCGCTGACAACGGGCTTTGTTCACCTTTGTTCTTATTCAAAACAGGTTGTTCCACGCAGCTGCTAAACACACACACACACACACACACACACACACACACACGGGCTGTTTTTATTATTCCCCAGGTATTTTCTAAATAAGTCCTGCTGCCTAGATTTAAAATTCTTTTTTTTTTTTTCTCTTTGCAGCATGAAAATTGCATTACATTTTATTTTTGATGCTTTTATGGAATCATGATTCGAAAGTTTAGCTACAGCTCTTCTGACTTTGATTTTCCTTTCCACTTTCTTTTTTCCGATAGTGTACTCGCACAGCACTCGCCTACATGATCTTGGGAACCTCATTATCTCCAGGATTACCGACCTGCCGCAGATATTCTAATTAAGGAACAGAACAAAATTAACTGCAAATCACAGAGGAATGCAGAAATGCACTACATGAAGTTGCATCACTCATTTTTTTCTCCTTATGACTAGCAAAAGCTGTGTAAGTGTGAGTGCATGAAGCAATCGTAATCACAGCTGAAACAGGGCCCATATACACATCTGGTGCCGGGTATGGGGCATCACCTATTCCACAGTTCGTGTTTTGCTCTTGCTTTTGCGACCGAGCAGCAGCAGTGTGCCCGCGCTGTCCCCGGGGGCTGCCTCGGCCGCAGGGCGGTGCCACCGCGCGCGGGTGCCTTTGCCGCCCCCTGCAGACCTGCCCTGCTCGGCACTGGCAGCTGCCACGCACCCAGGTTTTCGCAGAGCGTCCCACTAATGTTGTGCTCCTTGTTTTTTCCCGCCACTTTGCTTTTCTAAGTTTTCTCTTTTGATGTTTATGTTGTTAATGCGTAAAAAATATATATGATGGGAGCAAGTGTGAGGCTTTGACAGCAGGGACCGCTGTGCCTGTGCTCAGCTTACCAAAAGAGAGATGCTTAGTCTCTTGGCAAGGTTTTCACCTCTTTTGCTCGAGCTGGATCAGGGTGGGAGCAGCTTCATCGTTCTTGTGCGAAACCCTGTGCTCAGAGACAGAGATTTTTCTTTGGGAAACCTGGGAGATGGAGGACTTTTAAGACTAGAAGTGAGAGGATGACATGTAAAGACCAGGGGTGCAGAACAAGTTTAGCTTATTTCAGAGACCTTCCTGATGAGAACATTACTCGACTCGTATAGACCCGACTGCATCTCTGCAGCGTGCTGCAGGAGCTGGTTCTGCTCCTCCGCACAGCACCCTCTTTCTCTTCATAAATACTCTCTCTCAAGCCTCCCATTTTAAAGTAATTCGTCTTTTACTCTAAACAAGACAAATCTCAGAGTCCTTTAAACATCTCTTTAAAACCACCCACCAGTGCTTTAAAAAATGGTTCTTTCTAATCTGTTCCTGTACAAACCTTGGCACAGTAAACCCCCAAGTGCTCCTGCAATACCCATCTGAAGAAACGACAGTAGTTACCATAAGAAGAAAGAATAACATTAATAATAATGAATTAAAACCCTGACTGATTTTCGCTCATGTGTTGCTTTTATTCTGTTGACAGCTCTCGCTCTCTCTCCCCTTCTGCTGCCTCCCACTCATCCAGCTCCCCGGAAGGCAGGGGTATAGAACAGAAATTCTCGATCTATAAATAAGGGTCACATTTTTAAGAGGGAAAATAAGTACTCATAAAGCCACTCATGAGGAACTTTGATGAATTTTCCCTCATTGGAAACTGAAAATCAAAGCAGAAGCAGTTTATTTCCCTTCAAGTATCTTTTCATTCAAACAAGTTTTGCGAAGTCCCACTGCCTGTGCTATACTGCCTCAGACAACATGATCAGTACGATACTGTTTCTGTTTGGCAAGAGGTAGGATATGACCCTGCTTGTGCAGGGGGGTTGGACTAGATGATCTCTAAAGGTCCCTTCCAACCTTAAGGATTCTATGATTCTATGATACCTTCTGCCTTGTTTTTGCTATATCTTTGTATGTCTTCTTCTGCCTGCAAATCGGTCTCTTTTCTGTCTTTCTCTCTTTACCAATTTCCCTCCCTCTGCCATCCACTTGCTCAGGATCTACCGTGCTCTATTTTCAGCGGCACCTTGCTCCCTCATATCTCGCTCTGCTCTCATTAACCTCTAATTCACATTCACTTTCTATACGCTTTGTCCTATGGCTGCCATTCCCTGCCCTAAAGCTGCCTCTCCTCTGTTTCTTGTTCTTGCCCTTTCAGTCCCAGGCTCTGTTCTTGCCACACTAGTTTAAATCCTACTGTCTTTCCAACACTTTCTTTTCTTGTGTGCTTCTCCCTGATTCTTCCTCAACACCATGTGATCCTGCAACTGATTGGGACTACCTGAGTACTTCACCTAAAACTAAATGTTGTCCACATCACTGCTTCCCATTTTATGCAGTAGTGAAAAAAAATGTGTTGCACAGAGTGAATAAAGCTATCGGGGAGTAAAAATGAGACAAGCTCTACACAATTGCTGCTTTATTTTAGCATCTAGCAACTTCAGTGATGGTGGCTCCAGCTAACACATATATGTCTTTTTGTGTTGATGGGGTCACCAAGGCAAAGTGAATGTGGAAGATGTGGAAGAAGGGATTTCAGAGAAAAAGGAGTGCAGAAGTTTAAAATCTGGATTTGGGAACTAGCATAGCTTAACACAGCGAGCTTGTCCAGTGTGGAATTGCTCACACAGCTGTACGGCCACAGTGCAGCTGCAGAGCAAGGGTCTGCCCCAGGTGGAATCAATATGGAGACTCCATCATCTTCAGTGCAGGACCTCAGATTTTCCTTGAGAAACTAAGGCTATTTTCCCACTGTTTTATAATACATTTTATCACTTCAGTCACAGACGGGTATAAGGATAAAATAGTACTCACCTATAAAAACAGAGAAAAATAAATCCTCTTATGAAGATGCCTTCCTGATTTTTAAGCATGACCCCTTGTGAGCACCATGCTCACTGATTTAGCAAATAATGAGTCCTCAGTAAAAATGCAAATGCTGTGCAAGCGCAGTCAGCTGCTGCTTTTATGACCTAACGTGAGACTGATAGATTTTAACGACGTCAGGGCTGGGTAACCCTGGCTGTCACCACATCCTGATGTGCCACGTCCCAACTGCCAGTCTGAAGAGCTATGAAGGTTTTCCACTGACATTCATGTGAGGATGCTTGGATTTTGCTGTGGACACAAAGGAGTTCACACATGCCCACCACATCAGTCTCTCAACTTCACCTTTGCTAGTGCCTAATGCCCATTTGATTTGGAGGTGCAGCATAATTGGAAAAAGAAAAACCCTTACGCATACACAAAACCTTTTTTACTACCACATGGCTAACTAAGACATCTGTCAGGAATTTGTTAGGTTTGCTGCCAGTATTAGAATATTTGTCTCCAATGAGAGGCAATTAGAGGAAAAAAATGTCCTTACTGCACACCTCACAGTGCTTACTCAGGGGCTAGACACCTCACAGAGCTTTAACCTCTTCTTGGTTAGAGCAAGATTCCCTCCAAGAAGCACACAGATTTCTAGAAGGCAAAAAAAAAGGGCATTTTAAAGGGGGAAAGATGAAAAACTTCCACATATAAATCTGAAAGTTCATAGGCACTTGACTTTTGACCAGATCTGTATTTTGTATTTATCTGTATTTACCCATACTTGGAAATCCCATCATCTCAACTCAACAGAATGTCATTCTTCACCTGAAGTCATCTTCTATTCATAAAATATGTGTCCTTACACTCGGAACCTTGGGGACGGAGAAGAGCCATTGACCACAGACTTCACACAAAGATGGGAGCCGCAGGTATCTCCCTTTGAATGGAAAATATGCCAGGGTGGCTGCCTCTTCTGCCAAAGTCTGGTAATTAGATTGCTTGCCCAGAAAATGGAATACCTGAATTTATTTCTCTCCTCAGTCTGAAATATTTCTAACTTGCACTGCCATTTCCCAGAGGATCCAGCTGAGTCCAGCCCGGTAGATCCAACTGATCCAGCTGAGAAGAGGGAGAAGGGAAGGGATGGGGAAGACTCATGTACCGAAATGGAGAGGAAGGAAGGAGAAATCTGACTTCACACTGTGGTGGTTAGGGAGCTGCCCTGGTAAGAAGAGAGGTCATATTTCAGTCCCTGCTCTCAGGACTGTTCTATGTTTTATACTGAAGAGCTACTGGATTAAAAAAAAAATACAGATAAACTTGGGAGTCTGGATGCCCAGAGCCCACAGGCCCCCTGTAATGCTGTAGCCACAAGCTGTGGATTCACACTTCCCTGCCGCTGAGTTTTGCGTCAGTGACTGCACAACAGAGCAGCTCTAACACTGGGGTGCAAGGTGACCTTCCCCAGGGCCTCCTTAACCAGCTCCCTTGCCCAAAGCCTGCCGTAAAACCATGCAGTATCTAAGTGACACGGTGGCAGAAGACTAAAAGAGAGCTGGAGGAGCACAATTATAGTATTTTCTACCACGCTGCCCCTTACTGCAGCTGACATCCTGTGGCTGATGTGAGGCTCAAGTAAGTGTGAACTAGAAGCTGCTGTTCTTGACTCTACTTGCCTTAAGATTTCTTTCCACTATTCCCATGTTCCCCTCTGAATCACTGCAGGGCCTACACATCCAGGTGCAAATCTCTTCTCATCATGTCGTTCTCATCTGTTGACTTCCCCTGAGTGTTCTAGCCTACAAATTGCTATTTTTTTCAAAATGCTATCATGACCTAAGTGCAAATGGTGCCTCACACACAAAGAGAAGGAAAGCATTTTCGAAGAGCTTATAGTCTTATTGGCAGAATCAATAGGCAATGCTAACCAAAAATATTTCAAAATATAAAGACATTATTTGGCTATATATAACTTTTATCTGAATTTCTATTTACTATAACAATCACTTCTGACTACATTATTTAAGAAAAAAAAAACTATCATAAGGTAATTATAAATATTTTGATGATTAATTTGCTAGACAGCAAACTTCTGTTCAGAAACACTGGTCTCCTGAAGCAGCTTTATATAATACATTTATATAAGTATATTTATGTGCTCATGCATGCACACACATACGCTCACACACACACTTACATACTTTGAGTTCCTACTTGTGACTCTCATTAATCCCATCAGTCAAGAATAGCTCCATTGCAATTCAAAGGAATTGCACTAGTGCCAGCTTTGCGCTCAGGAAATACAGAAGCAGGTTGATGTAGTTACGCATTAGTTGTTTTCTAAGACCAGAAGAATCTGGATGCACAGAGCTCAGCATGCTAATGAGGAGCACAAAGCAATAGTGCCTGCCAGCAAAAGCAAGCTGGACCAACGACACCCGGTCTATCTGATAGGGACATGAGCCTGTCAAATCAGGGCGTACTCTTCTTTATTACCAACTTAGCAATGCACATAAAGCGCAAGGTGTGCAGAGAGCTGCAAGTGGCAATGCTCTATTCTCAGCACTGCCAGCCCAGCTTCCACTGGTGTGAACAATATTTTGCTCCTGCCATTTGGGAAACTGATGTTGTATCCCATCCTGTAATTTGAAAATGAAAAAAATGTTGAAATATATGCACCATTTTAATACAAGTTAAATCATCTAGGTAAAGGCTCATGTTTAAGTGGATGCTCTTGCACAGTATTTATTTTCAAAGGAGCATTTAAAATGGAGCTGTGTAGGAACTTTCATTGTGTGAGACATATGCTTATCACCAAGGGATATTTTTCACTTATGGCATGATTGCTATCATTAGAAGAGCAGTGCCGTCATTCTGCTATAGGTCTTCCCTGTTCTGCTTGTCTTTCTTCATCTTTTCTCATTACAGCACTTGTCAGATTACTATTAATCACTTCCTGGACTACACAAGTAGAGAACTGAGTTATGTGAATGACCAAGTTTTCAATTCCATAGCTGACTCAAAAATTCAATAAGTAATTATCAAAGACAAAATCCTTTACTTTTCTCTCATCCAAGTGAAAAAAATGTTTCACATTGCCTTCAGTGAAACATTTTTCTATCTTGAAGAGGCCATTTGATTTCCATCTCTGTCATTTTAAGAAAAAGAGCAGACAAGAATGACCAGATCTCGGTACCTCTCACCAAAGCAATAAGTTGAAAATCCACCTTTTGGAACATTCTTCCAGCACATGGTGGGACCTGGTCAGTGAATTCCCATGTCAAGGGGAATTTAAAACTGTGAGGCACTGAACTACAGAAACCATTTTACTTTTTGGTGAAAAGAGCTCAAAAATTATATTAGAGATTTTTTAAGTGGATGAATTTTACTGCAGAAGTGTAGGAACAGACCTTCCTCAAGAGAACAAACAAGGGAAATAGGGTGGCTTCTTCAGACATGAAGATCCCATTAGGTTAAAGGAAGAATTGAAGGTCTCCCACACTGCAGTGAATGGTGTATTCACAGGGTTATTTGGTACGTGTTTTTTTCAGGCTGGTCTTGTGTTTAAAGCCATAAGACTTTCTTAGATGATATTTATAATATCACCTGAAATGGCATTTTAAATTAATTTTTAAAAAATGGACCAAACAGTAACTATGGCAACCCAGTAGCTATGGCAACACAATATTATAATCATAGGTGCTTTATAAATATGACCTGAATTATACATGTTGCATTTCATGTTCCTTTCTCCTTTCATTTGCATGAGATTTGGCAGATTTTATGGGAATGTTTGGTTTGAGCTTTTGAAACCTCAGGGTTTTCCATTCTGCCTTAGGATTTTTCCATATATTAGTCTTAAAAAGAAACAAAAACAGAAATGATACAAATATAAATTGTTGTTATTCTCTACTGCTACTGCCATTCCTATTGTTTCCCAGCTACTATTTGTCAGCGTTGTCCGGAAGCCCTGAATGCTGTTACTGACTCACAAGACTTGGTATGCAAATTCAAAAGTAGAAAGGATTTCTGCCAAAGAGATCTTATGGTCTACATGGATATGAGAATATAAGAGGAGTTATACTGCGCAAGACTAAGGCTGATTCAGCCCAATATCCTGTCTTTGATTACGGCTAGGGAAACAATACAAGAAACTGCACAAAATAAGTGGTCCTGCCCGTGGCTTTGGCTCACCCTGAAAGCCTCCGCAGCTAAGGGCAGGGACTTCCTTCCAAGCATTTGGCTTTAATTCACAGCAGAGGATCTAACCTTTAAAAATTATCTGGTGCTGTTCAAAATCCATACTTCGATGTGGAAGAAACAAGAAAAGAACACGGAGGAGGAATCAGTGGCTTGAAGAGGCAAAATGGCTTGTTCCTGCTGACCTGACAGCAGAGTTGTGCCCAGGCTATTGGTGGGACCGGACACTTCCACTGAAACTTCTTTCTAGTCTTTCTAAGAAAGAAACTCCTCGGGTGTAACTCAGGCATGACCTTTTATGACCTAACCTAACAGCCTGGAACAACACAGCAAGTCACTCAGTCAGTTATGCAAAACTTGGAGATCCAGTTCGATCCATTTCTACCCCACTTTTCTTCCTACTACCACCTCCATTCTGCTACAACCCTGAATTATGTTTTACCATCTCAGGAAACTTCTCATAGATAGAAGGAGCAGGCACCGGGGCCCTTAGCAGGAGTGAGAAGGGATGTATAAAACAATAGAAAAGTCATCATATCTTCCTTGGGTTAGCTTCTGTGCAGGCTCACTGAGTCAAAATAACCCCCCAAATCAGATAAAATCCTGAGTTTCTTCCCACATGTTAGTGAAAATCATTTGACCACATAGACCAGGTCTATTTTTGTAGGGCATTAATCAAATAGGTACATCATAATAATACTTCATTAATCATTCTGCGCATTCCTGCACAGGTAAGCTTCCATTTAAACATCGAACAAATATCGGACATGTTCAACCTTGAGTGCCTATTATTTGCATATATTTATACTTGTAAATAAGGGACATTTATTCAATATTTTCAGGACTTCAGTGAAACCTGGCACTTCTACTGAAACCTGGTTCTAATCTTACTGAATGAGGAAGCAATTTTCCCAACATGACCCTGATTCTGTTCTTGTTTTCTTTGCCTAAAAAAATGACAATCCCAAAAGATGGCTTTAATGGAGCTGTGAACTGATATTTATTGCAGCAGTATGATAATTCTGAAATATGCTAACAGCATGTTAATGCTTTAATGTTAAATTGTTACCTATTGCACCCTGAACAGAGTTTGAGTTCGTGAGTAGATTTTGAATGAAGTAATTTTTTCCCCTGTTTGACCCTGGGAGCATTTAAATCAATGATTCTAGCAAGCAAACTTGCTAGGAATAATGAACTACATAGATTTCTGTATAATAATTCTCTCTCAGGGCCTGTGTTTCTGATGCCTACTTAGGAATAATTTTGGAAGAATAGCTGAAACAACACAGGATGCCATTTTATATAATCCCAGAAATGACTGAAAGGCTGGACAGTTTTGAAGGCTGTCCAAGTGTGAAGAGATGGATTTGGATTAGCCCCAGCTCACGGCCAGCATGACATTGTGTAAGACTTACAATACTTTCATAATGTTTCTCCACTGTTAGATGTGGCTGTTTGTTCTCTCATTTCTAAATTACCTCTGGAGCAGTTTTGTTGGAATTTGGGATCAGATTCATTAGCTAAAACATAAACTTTGGGCAGGGAACATTTGCTGCCTTGCAGTCGGCTAGAACTGTAAAACAAGGTCCATAAAATGGATGACCTTCAGATTTACCTAACTGTTCAGAAATGGTATTTGTCGCTGCCAGTGGTTTTTTTCATTTATTTCTTTTGATAGACTACCATAGAATTTGTGATCTGTGATCCTAAGAATACATCACATCGACAAAGAATAAAAAGAGTGTTTCAACCTATATAGAAACATGTCAGCCTAAAAGAAAAGAATAAAAACTGTGTAATATTTATAATCTGTGGTCCTTGTCTTCTACATTAACAGATGAAAAGTTCAGAAATGCAATTACTGAAAAGTAGACAGAGAATGACTCAGTGCTTTCTTATGGGCAGTAATGTGTGGTAGGATGAGTAACTACTGCAGGCAATGGTGAATTCCCACAGTCCCACTGAGCTGGCTTTTCTTTTTGCGGGGAGGGTCACAATTTGGAAACCAGGACAGAGAAATGAACAGCAAATGAGAAGACTTAAAGTGAAAGTACAAATATGGCTGAGAAGACCCGAAGCAAAAACAAACAAACAAAAAAAAAAACAGAGCAAATGTTCTTGTAAAGAAACTTAATTTCCAGACTTTAAGGAAATCACAGCAAATTACATAATTACAGGACGAAACTGTGCTTTAGGTTTGCACTGCACACTTCACCCCAATATCTCTGCGTGGAGCTTTTCTCACCACAGAATTTGTCTTTAAACTGGTCAGTTACAGATCTATTAGCCCTGAATACCTCTTAGTTGTGGATAGATGTTTCTCTAAACAAGCTACTGCCTGATGGCTACTGTGCCTTCTTCTCTTTCTCACAGTTTCTTTATTTTACAGTCTCAATAAAACAAAAAAAAATTAAAAAAAAAAAAAAAAAGAGAGAAAATGCAGACTGGAAAGGTAACACAGACAAAATCTGTGCCCTATGTCACATTCCAGCCCCTACATTTGCTTGGATACATTAAAAAAAGAGAAACAAATGCAAGCACCTCCCAAGGAAAGGCTTGGTGCTGCCGTCTCGTGGGAAAAGGGAGAAGGGAAGCTTTGCTAATAAAAACAGAAAAAAAAAAATTAAAAAAAAAAGGTTTTAAGCAGCTAGCTTCAATTCTCCCAATTTTCATTTCAAGCCGGTTCTGTGCTTTATTGCCTGCAGACCAGTTTCCTTTGCAGGTGATGCGGGCCCAAAATGACATCACCAGAAGAGCAGCCAAGAGCATCTCGGTGCCAGGATGACTGCAGCCGGGAGGAATGTGTTATCACAGACCGCCAGGGACCTCGCCAGGGCATTCCTTGCCGGGGGTGCCGCGCTGGGGGAGGCGCCGAGGAGACAATTTTACACCA
>VZSV01000085.1:3229330-3250656 GCA_013398735.1 Nothocercus julius
AGTCTCCTCTAAGAAGACCTAATTACGGCCTTGTACTTCAAAAAGAGGGCTTAACTAAAACCAGATTTTGGCGGATGCTGCTTAGAAAGCACAGAATGAATCCCCAGCCCTGCCTTTGAGGAAAATGCGAAATGCTTCAGTGCACTGGGGACACTGTCCCTTTGATTGCAGTGAATAATTTGCAGCTACAGCAAGAGAAGCAAGAACCAATTTAAAATCTTCACAACTGCAATGAAGTCTTACATGAAAGTGTGACTGTACATAATATTAATACGGGCAATACTTACATTAGATACCAGGTGTGTGTTTACTGACATGTGCGGTGTGTTGAAACCGCCTCAGCAGTCTTAAGGACTGTGCTGGAAGTGATCAAATTGCTCACAAAGCAGTGGCACAGATTGCCCTTAACAAGCTCCAATAAACTCTTTTCTGCCACATTGCAGCATGTAGTTCACAAACAATGTCCCAGGCATGTGAAGGAAACTCCCTCCTCCTCCCGTTTTCAGCAGCTTTCAGGATATTTCTGCTATTCTCCTGCAGGATGAGGCTCAGTGGTCCTCGCCATTAGCCTGTTTCCGAGGCATTAAAACCGATGGGAGTTTTCCAGTGCTTTTTAAATAGAAGCAAAATATGCTGTCAACAAAGTGGATTAAAAGAAGACTACAAGACAAATTGTTCAGAGATTAGCATCTCTAAAAAATTCATGATTTTAAACCTCATCTCTGAGGTCCATCAAGAGCTCAAAGAAAACTGAGCTTGCACAGAGCTCTCCCCAGTGACTCTGGGAGAAAGGGGCCCTGCTGATTAAATAAAAAGTACAGTTGCTTCCTAAGATTTCTCTTTATTGTTCCTACAACAGTTTCCTAAAGAAGACTGAGGGCTGGGACTAGGCAAAACAAAGAATAACCAAGGACCACGTTATGCTAATCCTTCTTTGCAGAGGACTTTTGGGGAGTATAAAAGGGTGAAAAACTGAGTTGGCTACAGCCAAACTGGTAACAAACCTAATGCTGCAAGTTCCCAAAAGTGTGGCTAGAAATCAGGAGGGTGCCTGCACCGAGAGGTCTAACTTCATCATTGCAGCTGCAGTCTCATCGCGTGCTCTTAGATGCCACTTCCAGCTGTCACTGCAGCTCCACACAGACCTCTTATTCTCCAGATGCCAAACCAGAGCCTCCATTCGCACCAGCGGTCTCGCAGGGGAGCCTGGAGCCTCCGGCTCTTCTCCTTATTCTGGAGCCGCTTCAAGGGCTTGCAGGGAGACATCTGCTTTTGCATTCCCAGGGTGGGGGGCAGATAAGGTGCCAAAGGCGGCACATCGCACTTGTCATCTACTGGGCTTCTCTGCTACTGTGCAAAAGGCCACAGATTGAAAAAGGGGTTGGCCATGCCCTTTTGCGGATATAGGAAAGAGGCTGGCTCCAAGCCCTTTCTGCCCACAGAGCGCGTCTCGCGCGGAGCTTCCCCCTGCGGACCGGCCACAGGGAGGTGCAGGCAAGTCATTTTTCCCTCACCGGTCCAGGGGAATGTAGGACGGCCCTCCCAAAGCCATGTGTGCCAACGGGCTCGATTAAACCCAGCACGTCCAGTTAGAGCCATGGGAGAAGGTAACAAAAATGCAAAAAGAAAGCTGGGTACCGTTAACAAGAGAGGATGAGCAATGGAGGACAGAGAGGAGCACCGAAAGAGACCGTGATGGTACAGAGAGAGTGCTTGAGGTGGGTTAAATGTGCAAAAGGAGAATAGTGACCCAACAGTAAGAAATAGAAGATACTATCACAAAGTTTCAAAACATTTCCACCTTTATCTCTAGGAAGTACTCTAGGGAAATGTGCAAATGTGCCACCATGTCTGTAGAAGCACCTTTTACTAAAACGACCAGATTTCTTTCAACTCCCTCTGGCAAAGTGCTGTCATCTTTTCTGTAACATCTCGATCTTTTCTGCAATTGTCTTGCACAAATCTGGGAGAGCCAACAGCAACAGTCAAGTGCTTGGGTGACTGCTGCTTTCTCTCTTTACCTCTCCTAGGTGTCTATGTTTTGTATACTCCTGTGTTCAGTTCTCTCTTTTTTATATGTTTTGTGCCTAACTGTTCTTGACAACTCATGCATTTCTGTTACTTCCTCTCTCTGTGAAGTTGGCCTAATAATCAGCACCTCACAGAGATTGTTAGCTTTTGTATTATGTTGCTGTGGATGGATTAGAGCTAATGTATGAAAGTACATGCAGAAAAAAAACATATATAGTAGATGCATACTAGAAAGATGTTAGAACCAAGGGTTATTCTCTGCTGTTAAAGAATCTTAACTCCCCATTTTGTCTTGTTGAAACAGGACAAACAGGACATCTGCAAAAGCAAAGAGAGCCTCTAAAAGTTGGTGTGGCCAATATGGGTTATGAAAGATCAGTAAAATTCTGGGAGGACAGGAATTGTGGCATAGCAGTGTTTTTGTTGTACCAGGCTGCTGTGAAACGGACCCCCCACAGGACCCGTCCTCCTCCAGCTCGCCCTGTCTCATTAACATTATAACTGTGAGCTTAACAGAGGGACCGATGTGACGGGCAAAGTTCACCTCCCTGTCCCTTTTGTTTCTCATGGAGACTGCATGTCTGTGCAGCTCTCAGCAAAGTAAGCCTCAAGCTTCTAAGCATCACACTAAAACAAATTATGTATATAATGATACTTGTAAAATAGGAACGCTTAGGCAGAAGCCTAAGAAACGCCCTTGGGCAGGCCAGCTCTCTGTCCTAATATGCAGACTGAGTGTGATTTTCTGTGTATTTTAACTTATTGCAAGTGAATCTTTCTACTAAAAACTTCATCTTTCAACAAAAATCACTTGCTGATTGCCACTATAGGGCTTTCCTGTCAAGTCATCCCATCACCTTCTCTCTCTCCTTGAATAAAGCCTTCAGGTGATACTACTTCCATGTTTGATACCTGCCATACGCAGCCTTAGCTTTCTGTGCCCTCAGAAATGGAAAATGGTGAGTTTAATGCTGAATTTAATACCAAACTAATAAATATTTTCCACCCCATCCTGATTTTGCTAACCTGCTGCCTAAGTAATCTGGGAGGAACATGCTGAACAGGGTGGGACCTACATTCCTGATTTTCCAAATTTAGCCACATGCCACGTTCCCTCCCTTCAGTCATTATTAGGCTTGAAATGATTTTTTTCATTAGTGCCTTTGACAAACAAAGTGGATTAAATAGAAAACATCAAATTTCTCTTGTCACTCAACATAAATCAAAAGGACTTCAGCAGTGCAGTTATTGCCCCGCAGATACCAGCACAGAGGCACTGGTGACTAAAGCTAATGGATTTGGTTGCTCTTGAAGGAACTGCTTCCAGTGGAAGTCCAAACTCAGATTCTCCTTTTTTATTGCTGTTTGTCCAAAAAGTGTGGAGCATAGGAAAACAGAACTTTAAAAGACATTAAAGAGCATCAAGAGCATGAGAGAATAGCCACAGAGATAGGGCTTGGTATCTCAGCTTCACTAATGAGACAGAAGACTTTTCACTGAAAACAAATCAGTTAAACAGTTTATAATCTTGAGTTCCCCTCATGAGCTGAGCTAGCATTATAAAAAGGGAGCAACTGTCAATTAAAGTAAATGTGGTAGATATATGTGAATGTTATTTTAATACAGCCTTTACTTGTGCAGCAGTTTAGTTGCCTGCATCTCCACACATGTAAAAATACTCCTTACTTGGAAATAAGACATACTTAATTTTCGGTTTTCTGTTAAGGCAAAAAAATTGCTAAGATGCACGAGCATTTTTTTTGTTTTTGTTGTTCTTTAAAGTTTGTCAATCAGCACAGAAGAATAAAGAGCCAGAAAAACAGCAGACAGTAAATCAGGGAATACAGTCACTTTAGCTCTTGTGCCACCTACCCAAAGCTGGCTCTGCAATAAGCTCAGGAATTTCAATGAACAATTTAACTCATGACTTTTTGCTAACGTCTGTCACTAGATAGTGCAGTAGTTTCCTCAGAAGCATTTCTCCTTTGAACTTTCCTAAAGTACTTTTTTCAGATTTTTTTTTTTTTTTTTTTTAAACTTCGCCAAATGATTTTGAGAAGTTTGGTATGAGAATGAAATATTTGATGTTGAAGAACTGGGATTAAGTGCTCTAAGTCAGGTGCTGTTTCTGTTCTATATTCTAACGTGTGTTTTTTCTCATCCCATCCTACTGGGATAAGCGGGGCACCATCCTTCATGAAAAATAGCCTGTTGGGTTCACGTAGCTGAGTGTGCCAGGCCACAACTTACCAATGCAAATAACATCCGATCTCTCAAAAGTTCCTGGGAGGTGAACTCCCAATGGGCATGAGAAATTCCAAACAAATTCATTTTTAAACCCGAGTACACACTATGGGAGTATTTTATGCTATTCTTCCAGCTCTAGATGTGAACAGTAATGTGCTGGCAATGTGAGCGACCTTACAAATGGTTTACATGGGTTCAGTGTCACTTAAAGACAGAGAATACTAGAACTTTTCTAGAACTAGAACATATCTTAGCAGTAATTTGAGGGATATTGAGGATATCGTTTGCACTGGCTCGGGTACTCACCTCTCGCGTTCCTGTTCCAAGAGGTTGGTAAAGTCATCGCTCTTGTTCATGTAATCTGTATGTT
Organism: Nothocercus julius; assembly: GCA_013398735.1. NCBI lineage: Eukaryota > Metazoa > Chordata > Aves > Tinamiformes > Tinamidae > Nothocercus > Nothocercus julius. The sequence continues at coordinate 3,233,979 of VZSV01000085.1, forward strand.
TATGCTTCTCGTTTTCTAGCTCATAAACTGTGCGGCGATGGCACTTTTCTGCCAAGAGGAGCTGTTCCAACATGCGTCGATATGTCTCTTTCTGCTTTTCTTCAAGTCTGTCCAGCTGCATTGTAGAAAAGGAGAATAGACTGTTTTAAAGGTCTCCTTGCTTACTTCATCTGATTTATTAACCAACAGTGTTATTCTTCATAAATGCAAGTTCCATAATTTTGTCTTGGGCTTTACATAAAGCAGTGCCTTGAAGCAAGAGGAACTGTCCTGTAAAAATAATGATTTCTTTGGGCAGCGTGTTTGCAGTAAACTTTTGCCTAGTTCTCATACACACAGGACGGGACTTTGCATAGTTTTAGGATAACAAATACCACTTCAGTGCAGAATGTCTCCTGTGGTGAGGTTCTGCACCCGCTCTCCTTATTTTACAGAGGAAAAGCTGTAGCTTGGCACCTCACATTAGGAAGAAATAAGCCAATTAAGCTGCAAAGTGCTCTGCAAATCCCAGGCAGGATGCCTGCCCTCAAACCCTAGGGAAGCTGGAAGCAACTGAAGAGATGCAGAGGATTAGATGAAAAAAAGACTAGACCTTACTAGGAAGACTTTGATGTTTCATGCTAGACAACTGGAGCCTGAATTCAAGCACTTAAATGGGAACTTAAATACCTAAACATGCAATTTTAAGGTGTAAGCTCAAAGCTGGAATTTGAACTATGCATCTGCAACACAGTCATATCCCTAGGCCTGCTGAGATACAAAGTGTAACCTGTTTAGATTCAGCATGGATTCAGTTTTACATTCCCAGCTACAATTCATTATAAGCCTTAGGATTTTCCCCTCAGCCTAGAAAACAAAATTTTCTTGTTTTTATTAGTGATACTTCACTGTTTTGTCTTCTATTTCTTCATTAATTTACTACATCAGGTGTCTTTCAAACAATCACTACCCAGGACACACCAAAACCACCAGAGCTGTTCCTGTAGCTCCTTTCAAGTTTCTTGGGAGGAGACAATGGAAACTCCGTTTCTCATTGCATTGACAGAGCCCACTCGGAATTAGTATTGATTTATGATGCTGTAAATACAGTCAAAATCAATCTCTGATAATCTTCTCTTCCTAACTACTCATATGAGAGTGCTCTAGTAGGCCAAGAAAGTCAAAGAGCACTTATCAGTGTTCTGATTTACATAAGAGATTCAAGCCCATAACTGAGTGGAATTTATAAAACAGCAGTGTGACACCAGAAGATTTTGTTCTTGCCTGACTGCAGCAATCCCAAGTAGCATATGGGATTTTTACTGTTTAAGTTCAAACACAATGATATTGATTTTTTAACCTGCATTTTGAGTGAGCAAAAGTATTCAAATTTTCTTCATTTTCTTATCATTTGTAGAAGTTGTATAATCCTCTTGTGTGCTTTGCACAAATGCAAAGTTGGCAGGCTTTCACTTCTGATCAGGATTGCCCCATACGGACTTGCTGACATAAGTCAAGAACATATTACCTCTGAAATTGGTTTCTCATAGACATCTTCTCCTATTGATTTTTCTTGGGCAAGGATGGCATCCCTGTGTAGCACTCGGAGCACGTTCTCTGGAGCTGCAGATCCATAATGAGCTTCTAAAACTTCAGGTTTGGTTTTCTCTGTCTTCAGCATGTGGATCACATCCTCCCTCGCCTGTAAAAGTGCAAAACAGTACAATAAGGCAACATGTAACCAACAGGGAAAACAGGGGCATTTGAGATGCACAGAATGCGTATGCAAAAGTGAAATACATTAGAGGAATGTCAACCTGCTAATTCAACACTGGGAGATATCAGCATTATCCGTGCAAAGCTGAATGAGGTCCTTGTAGACATTAATCTGTCCCTGCCTGTCATTATGTACAAGACCTATGAGTTTTTATGTGAGTTAGAATTAGAGCGAAGGAAGATCATTACTGCTCATAGACTTCTTTGTTCTATTCTGTGTCCATGCAGTCCACTGACTGAGGTAGGTGCAAAAGTGAGTGAAACAAGCAGTACCAGCGAGCTGAGTTAATATTTCTCAGACAGCCTCAAGTCAAGCTTTTCTAGTTGTCCACTACGTGACTTTGTGACTGCACCTTCTCTTCTAGTAACATTTTAAATAACATTTCCTCGTTTTTCTTAGTTTGTTTAAAGAGAATCCTAAAAATGTTGTAGAAAGCAGCTAACTACCATAGCTGGTGACAGTTACAATGAGGCTGAACAAATCTTTCCGAAAGCAGAGGACAGCCCTTAAGCCTTTAAGCTCCCAGCACATCTGGACACAGTGGTGCACAAGCAGTTGCGGGGTTTGTGAATCTCCACTTCTGCTGGATGGGGATCCCTGTAATTGCAGATGGCATGACCAGGCATCTGGGTCTGATGAGACTGCTCTGCAAAGCCACCTGCCCATAAATAAGCAGCATTTTAGAGACATACTACAAGCAAACACTTAATCCGGAGCTCTGTTTCCAATGGTATTTGCCAACATCTGTTAAACCATCTGTAAAAAGGGGGAACGACACCTGTTTGTCCTTCAAGGAAGGTTTATAAGGCTGTGCTCAGTTATTGGTGGGGAAAGGGCAACTCCTGGGTTACCCCTGGGTTCCTGGGAGGGCTCTCACCCACCAGCCCAAAGGGGAGGGAGGCAGGAAAGTTTGCACACTTTTTTTTTTTTTTTTTTTCTTGTCTCAGCCTCTATGCACTTGGAAAGCATAGTCCTTTCACTAAGGACTAATGAAAGGTTCAGGTATTTTAGAAAAAAGTTCTCATAAATTCTGCCCTTATGTAAGCAACATCTGTTTAGGATTTATGAACTGACCAAAGCTTCACACTTTTCCGCAGGGTTGATAATGGCACTCTGCATTATCCTGATAGCAAATCTTCAATCTACAGCACACCACAGAAGCACCACAGTCCTATAAATTCACCTGCTTTTAAAATGGGTAAGGAAATAATCTCAGGAAATGTCAAAGACCCTTTAATCTTTTTTAAAATAAAGTAACATGAAAATAAAAAAAAAAAATGGGTTTGAGGCAAAGTCCTTGCCATCCAATTGAAAACTAGATGAATTCCAAGTTATCTGTAGGAGTTGATTCTGTACAACATTTTGTAACCTTAAGAGGAAGTTTTACACATATCTCTGTCTGCAAAATAGAAAAACAGGTTGGAATGGTATTAATATTTTTTTTGCATGAGCTTGGGAAAGGTGTATCACTCATAGATGTCAAAACCACAAATGAATTATGTGCGTTAGCCCCAAAGTCTGCCAAGGGAACCTGCACACCTCACTGCATCATGTCCTGAGAATATGTCACTCTCAATTCAGGAAAAAAATGTTATTTTAGGAAAGTTTTAGACAGCTTCAAGAACATATCATTTTTTATATCCCTCTACAAATAACAGTTATGTTAGTGTCTTAGTTACTATGGGGCCAATGTTTCTATACTGAAGGAAAAGCCCTTTAAAAGTCTAATAAAATAGCATGGGATTTTTTTGATACTTACAAAAATCACGGTTTTATGACGTGTTATCCTAGGCTCTTTAAGGAGGAGAACACTTGTTTTACTGAGCTCTGCAATCAGACTTCTCCTTCTGGGCCTCCAGGACCTTATTTTAAACCCCGTTGTGCAGCAAGACTTCATTTATGCACATGCTTGCTTTATTTCCAGCCTTGTTAGTCTTTAATCATTGCAGATCCAAGGAGGGGAAATGCAGCAGGAGGAAAGGAAAGTCACTGAAACCATGGCTAATTTGACCACTAGGGAAGGTTCCTGGAAGCTCTGGGTTTGCCTCCCCATGGACTGCAGCAGGGCCTGAGCTGGACGAGCTGGTGATGCTCCGCAGAGGAGCGACACCCCAGATGGGCAAGGAGGGGGTGCCCCACCTCGGGTCGGAGCTCTGAGGGGCACCGTAATTGCTGCTTCGTCTTTTAAAGGAGGGTCTGGCTGCCCTGACCCCAGGAGACGGGCAGGATGCAGCGCGGCGGGTCGGCATGGCGAGGTGCCTCCTGCTTTCCCGGACTTGGCCCGCTCTTCGTATCATTATCTTTTCAAGGGTATCGGCTAATTCACCGAGTGCTCTGTTTCCATGGACTTACGATAACAGTTTGTGAAAAGCAAACTAACAAACAGACACTCCACATCGGGTTGCTAGGAAGCACTGGAGCGAGAAAGGGGCCTCCTGCTAATAATAAACTGAAGAGAAATTTGCTTTTATTTGGTCAGAGACAAGCCCAGGCATAGATGGATTCTGAAACGCACGTACCCGCTGGCAGAGCGCGTTCATGGGGACGCAGGTGACAGCGTAGCTTCCCGCCAGCCACAGGGTTCGCAAGCTTCAGCGAGTCTCTCTGAAACCCCTCGCAGTGCGTGCGCAGGGAATATGCTGCAACAGCAGGCTTGTATAATTCATGATTTCATGTTTCCTTCAAATGACTAATTTTCCACTGTAACAAGTAGATGGGAACTGACATGGAGATGTTTTCTTTCAATGCACTGTATAGTGAACAGCTATCATTACGTTATATCTCAGGATACAGGCCATTTTCAGGTAACAAGCCCAAATAAGCCCGTGGAGGAATTCTTGGGCTACATGAACACGCTTACGTGGAAAGAGTTACAAGAGGTTTCTTAGCTAAGAAAAAAGCACCATGCTGGCAAAGCGTTTCCGCTGATGGACATCTACTTTAGGTGTCTCCTTTGTCTCAAACTACAATTCTACTTAGCATGAAGCATATGCTAGAAGACAAACACAAGGAGGAGATTTCAAATGGGAAGTAAACTTGGATATAAATCACAGATTGAAGTTGTTAGCTGTTTCGCTAGAAGAGTAATGTTATTTTGGCACAGGAAAGCCACCTCTGAACTCCCCTTCTTTTTCTGATGAAAGAGACTCTTCAGACATAAGATGACCATATATTGCATCTGCTTTTAACAAACGAAAATTATTTAAGAAAGTCCAGAAGACTGCAGTGAGTCAGAGAAGCTCTTTAAAGGCAAGACATGGATTTTAAAAAGCATATATCTTTTCCTTTATAGAAATTGTTGTGCCTTTTTAGTTTTTTATTAACTTAAATAGACCTAGAGAAATTTCTAAGCTAAGCCTCCATCTGTAATATTCAGTTTGTCATTTCCTGGAAAATAAACACGCTTCTCTGCTAATATAGTGTCCTCAAATAACCGATTCTCTAAATAGTAGCAGTGATCAAGGCAGATTAATGAGCAGGTCCCTCAGAAATGCTCTCAAGGTGAAAAGCACAAGAGGACTGATACAGTGAAAGGTTTTCCTTAGGAGCAAAGCCTGCTGAGGAGACTCCCTGTCAGTGGACCTGCCTCGGTCATCTCTGCTGATCGAGCAATTGTAATGTCCAACTGTATGTAAGCTTCATTTAGTGCTTGCCAGAAGTGCCAAATTCTAACAGTTTGTGACCTTAGATCTCTAGTAGGTCCATGAGGGGCTGAAGCTCCATCAAACCCTGCTGTCACACACAGCTTCCCACTCTCTCATTTCCACCTCATCTATGGACTAGTGATTAGTGCACTTACTTACTTAAAATGCGGGATCTGAGTTCAAGATTTTTTTCCACGCAGAAAATACAAATTCACACTTTCGTCCTCTCAGGAGTGTGTTTTAACCACCCAGCTAGAAAGCTGCACTGAGAGCACTTTTTGCATGGCTACCATGAAATAACCACAAAATAATCACTTTGAGGCAGACTAAAGGTGTATAGCTGTGCTTTAATATGCACTTAGCGAAATATTTAAACGCTATAGGAAGGACGTAAAGAGGTCTACGCATGGCACTGGAAACACAGAGAAAACAATAGCGTGACTCCGCTGCTTGCGCGAGGGGACTGGCAGCCTAGCAACCCAGTTCCCTCTCAATGGAAAGCCTGTTCCCCACGGGCAGCATCGGGACGTGCTTCCTCGCCCTGCCCTGCACTGCCAAGTTACTACAGTCCTCGCGCTCCATTCCCACAGTCTTTGGCCTCTCCAGTGAGACTGCTAACAAAACTTAGCACCCACTAAACGGGGCATTTTTGCAGTAGCACGTTTGTCACCTGGGAAATGGACTGAGCTGATCAAACTTGTTTCACGGAAGGCATCTATTAAATAGGAAAAAAAATATAGGCGTATTCAGAATGGGCTCAAAGGTTTCAAAGTAATCACTATCAGACGAGAGTAAAATCCCTCAAGACCCTTTGCCAGTGCATTACCTGAATTCTTCTCCTGGATTTTGTCTGTTCGTATGTTGCGTTCCTGCCAATTTACAACACACAGTTCTCTAAACCATTTATCATTAACTATTTCCCTTCATGGCTCCATGATTGATTTAAAATATGTCTGATGACCTCACAGCAATCTAAATTCCTCAATATCATCATAAGACTCCTCTCAATTAATAGAAAAATGTTCTGAAAATTCAGGGCCATGAGTAGTGTTTATGGGAATACATCTATGCAATATTTGGAATTTCTGATATTTCCAACTTTTTGGTATTTCTTTTCCAATCCTCACAACACTTCGTCATACCTACTCAAGAGGACTTTATAAAGTTTATAAAGTTTATAAAGTCATGTTTTTCCTCTGCTTAATATCAAGAAAATAACTATCAAACCACAGATAGGGGCCTTTGCTTATTACTTGTGCTGTTATTTCACACAGCTCAGGTTATTAATAGCATAACAGCTGCTCCATACTGGATCAGAAACTAGATAAGGTCACAGGTTCCCCAAGTAATGTTGTGATCTTACCAGTGGCCCATCTCCTAAATTCCAATAGACTTTGCAAACTTTTCACCTAGAGCTAACAAACATCATAATGGAGGCATCTCTCTAAAGGCGATGGGGAGGATGTTCTCCTGCTGCTTTCAGCACTGTCCAAGGCATGCTCATGCTCGGTCACAGCCAGGACAGGAATAGACTTGTTTCTGAACATTCCCACTTGAGGCCGCAGAGGATGATTATGGAGCGTTCATTTATACAAATTCAATGAAGACAACAGCTTCAGGCAGGGGTAGCCCTGAAACTTAAGTAATCAAGAGAAAATCAAACTTTCTTCATTTTGTATAGTGATAAAATGTATAGAAAAAGTAATAAAAATTACCCCCGCTGGCTGGGATGATACGTTTGTTAACAAAGCACTTGTCAACTGCAGCATCTTTAAGGCTACAGTGACTGGATAGAAACTCCAGGGGTATTGCATTTAGTGTACAAGGCATGCTTCAAAGCTGGAAAATTAGACGCTCTTCCACGTATTGTATCATCCAAAGCTCCTTTTTGCTAAAATCTTGAGAAATATTTTTCTCACCTACACAAGATATCTGAAGTAGCCTTATTTGTTTCAATTGCCTAACGATTCTAGCCATACATAATGTTGGCTAATGACATATAAATGTGTTTTTCTGGGGATAAAGAGACTGTTTGTCATTTCAGCTCAATTTCCTAATACTCAAAACTGTGGAGTTCATTTGATCTGATTTCTTTTAACATTTCTAGACACAAGCCTCTGTCAGTGGTTCTCACTAGAAATTAAAAGATTACTTCAGTGACAAAAAGTGACTTTCAGTGTTTTTACAGAAGTTTACTGGAATATATCAGGAAATGCACATGCCTTCTTGTGGCTCTGGAGATATGAAGCAGAATTGTTCTCTCTTGTTCACACCAAGCAGAACTTTCTGACCTTGTGCAGAGCCTTTGGAGCTATACAGTGTACTTCATTTTGGTATGAGTTATCTCACAGGGATAACACAGAAAGTCCTTCTAAAATCAATACGGAGGGAGAGGTACATGATAGACCAGCTCATCTGCTGCATAAATCCTCTGAAGTGGCTCCAGAAGAATTACATCAGAGATTAATTTGGCCTCCCGTGTTTAAAAAACTCGGTGCTAAAGATTGCAGAGCTGGGGAGAAGCAGCACTGAGCAGTATATTACTTCTTGCAGCAAGCTTTGAAACAGATCAAATGAGCGCTAGAAGACATCTGTCTGTTATTTCCTGCCCACACAGCTTTGTTCTGCTTTATTGCCAGAGAGCTCCATGGATGATGTCACTTTTCTCTGAAGAAAACAGGCCACCAGAGCCTTTCACTGACATAATTAATTATCTGTAGTCTGGGCCATGGCCAGAAAATCCCCATGGCAAGGCCTCGAGAAGTATTAACTCCACACTGCTTGATGCTTTTCAGAATTATTAGGGTCTGGGATATCATTTCTCGTCTTTCCACCCTGGAAGAGAGCTTTGCTCGGTGTTATCAAATCACAGGGAAGTTGCAGCAGCACAAAGAATTTCAGTGTCATGATCTCGATCAGCATGGAGACACCAACGTCAGAGGTCAGTGACAGTTGTATGCACAAGTCTGCATGTTGGGATAAGCTTTAGTGGCTTCAGGAATGCATCACGATGGCAAAACTCTCTGTTTCGGAGGATACCATATGCAGTTACATAGATGTTGCTTTTTAAGCTGCTTTAACCGTAGAGTAACATTTTACATATGGAGAGGAAAGAACATCTGTGAAAAAAAAAAACCTTTTTGGATCCTTTAGCAGCAAGAATCATCAACAGTGCTCAAACAAGGGTATTCACAGTTCAGGGTCACTGCGTGACTCGATGTTGCAGTGTGAAGCCCCAAAAAATGGCAAAATTAACACAAGAACTTCAGGTCTCTTCTCTCACCAGCTGGCAGAGCACTAGTCACCTCCGTGTTTGCAAAAGCCACAGGTAGCTCCTGGTTCTCCAAATCAGACATGGAAAACCCCAGTGATGAAGTCCCTTTTCTGCTTTATTCATGCGAAGGAAATGATCTGCAGGTCGCCACATCCCAGGTAAATGACAGATCATAAGCTACTACGGTGAAATGGAAAGTCATTAAAATTGTAGCACATTTCACCTACATTAAGACATGTTTATATTGCTCAGCTTTGGTAGTAAGGTGTTGTATTCCTTTTGTGAACAGCACTTATTTTATGATGTGTTACCATATGTCTCAGAAGGAAAAAAAAGATAAATGATGAAAGGATAATAGCAGAAAAAGCATTTTTCTCTCTTTCTTGTGTTACCATTTGCCCCTTACTATAATGGAAACAGTCCGGACCAAGACTCAAGAGATCCAGGTTCTGTTTATAGACTCTTTCCCATGTTTAACACATATAACTCAACCTGACCATGTTCCAGTTCCCATTCCATAAAGGAAATAATACTTCCCAGAAATGCTGTGAGACTTAATTCATGATTACGTACAAGATCCCCAGACCCTGGGATATATAGCATGAATACTACGGAAAATTATGGCATTGTGACATGAATATCATCTTTTTTCTATTAATTTTCATCTCTTCCTCAATTTCTTCATTTTCATCTGGCTTTACTTATTTCCAGACTATCATCCAATTTGTTGAAATACATGGGAAACTGAAAATATCCTCATTAGGATAATTTTATCTTTCATCTAAACCAGGTTCTCCAAACTGCTCTTTGAAAGTGCGTCATTGACTCTATGAGGAAAAGAAGCACCTGAAATTAGGTGCTCTGAACTGAACACACACACATTTATTTATATATGTATATATATATATATATGTATTCTAGCAATGATCTAGCTTCTTCTGGCAAGAACGAGCACGATTCTAACGCGATAGAGCAAGAGACAAGCTGGTGCCACTGGGGCCCTAGCTATCAAAATGATGAACTTGGAGGAAATCCTTCTGCCTCCTTTGTGGAGACTCTAGCATAGCTCAGAGCAGGATACCAACAGACATGAGTGTGTATACATGTGTAATAAACTGTATACATAACTTGCTCTTGTCCAAGCATTTTGTTGGCTTCAGCAAGCTGATTTTGAGGGCCCTGTGCTCCACTGCTCTGCATTCAAGTTGCTGCTGATGGATGAATGTGCAAGAATACCAGGAGCGAATTACAGTGCTTACCAGTGCCTGCCCTCACAGCCGGTTATTTGAACAGAGAAATAATCAGAGGGAGCAAGGGAAGTGAAGCCACATGTCTTTACTTGGATCCTCACATTGCATTCCCAGGAACAACTCTGTAGCCCTCCAAAATGCCATTTTGCCTGAGCCACTGAGAATGCCTGAACCAATATCTGGTGAAATATTATTTTCACTTTAGACTCAACTGCATCCTTATTTCTGTTTCTAAGTTGTTTAAACAAAAAGGCAACAGCTACCTGGAAGTTACTACGTAACTGCACTCGGGTGAGTCAGAAATTCTTCACTGATTTTGCTAGAAATTTTGCTTAAAAAAAAAAAAAGAAAAAAGAAAAAGAAAAGCAATCATTTCCATGATAAGAAATACTTGCAAAACCCCCAAAATCCAAACCACTTCTCTCTTAGAGAAGGACCACACTTGGTAGTGTCTTGACAGTGCAGCGTTTTGGGTGATAGTTTGGATTGCTGCTTTGTATTCACAGACCTCAGATATAAATCACTGAGTTCATTTTATTTTGGACATTATGCAGAATCCTACACTTAAGCCAGCAATTTTGCAAAGATGTGGCAACATACAGGATGTTCAGCAGAGCCAATAGTTTTCTGTGTGAAACCGTTACCGTTTTTCTCATTTAAATCAGCCAACAGGTGGAGCCTTAAACCTTTAGAAACAAGGCACTGTCTCAAATATTCATGTTCTCACAATTATTATATAAGAGTTTGTATTTGCTGTTATTAAAACTCATTTTTGGATTGGAAACAATCAGTTTTTGCTCTCCAGAGGTTATCTGATGTTCCGCTGGAGAACAGGAGACACAAACTTAATAAATACACCACTAGGGCAGCAAAGTTAATAAAAACAGTCTCAGCTACAACTGAAATGTTAAATTAACAACCGGTGACTCAGAGTACTGGACAGCATTATGACACACAAGACATATGCTCATTGCAGGCTCTCCCAAGAATCCCAGATATTTTAAAGCCAAAGAACCCATGCATCTAACATTTATTGCAGGAAGGTTGGCCGCGTCCTCTCTCCACAGAGTGAGACTTCTTTCAAGAAGATGAGAAAAAGTGCAGACTTGCTTATTACCATTGCACTAAGATACATTTTTATTAAATAAATGAAAAAAAAAATCAAAGTATACCAGTTGATTAAACAATTTGAAAAAGATTCCAACGGAGTATCACTTAAAAATTACTGATCCCAGTGGGAACAGGATTAAAACTTAAATTTTATCTGGGGCTGTTCTTACTGTTCCTTTCTGAATATGAGACTATGATTTTTCCAAAAACTCATCTCTTCCTATTCCTCCCTCCACTCTAGGTAAGATGCTCAATGGATCAGAGATTCCTGCCAATCCCTCCTCCTTCTGTCCCTCCCTGCCTGACTGATATGATAGATATGAAATGATATGAGGCTGCAGTTCAGACATTAGCAGAGAAGGATGCTAAAACTTCTTTGAGAAAGAGGTATTCTGCCTACAGCTACTCAGTGACAGGGACATTTTATTTAGGATAATTTCTTTTAAAAATATGCCATTCTAAAGCAGTTTTAGTACCAAAAGGACAGCTATCATCGCTGTGGCTGATAGCACCTCTGCCCTTCATTTCAGAGGAAGCAGGAAATTGCCCAAATAACCCAATTTAACTGCATTCTAGTATACAGCACCTTATCTTTTATTATTATTTATTTATTTATTTATTTATTCTCACAGAAAGCTGCAGGGTTCTACTTTAAAATTCATAATTTCTGGGAGTTGCTATGCACACCCTGCATACCTTGCATGGTATCCTCTGCCCTTTGCACAGCAATGACTGTATACTACAGGAAAAAAAAATCTATTTTGGACAATTTTATCTCTGCATATAAAATATTCAATGAGACCAGAAGGGAGTGTTTGCAGTTTGAAGTCTACCCTAACTTGACTTTCTGTTTTGCAAAAGCCTGCTTCTCCAGAAAAAAAAAAAGAAACAAACAAGCAAGCAAGAAGACTGTCAGATATGAGAAATTAAAAAAAAAAAATCATTTTAGCAATATTCTCATGTCAGACTTTTTCAGGGACTTTGTTAATGCTGACATTTTGCTATTCTGTGGAGACCACCACCTCCTTCGTTCTCTTGCATTTTGTAAGTCCCTTTCCCATGTCTCTAGGCTGGTTCCATTTATCACTGTTCTTTCCCCCCTTTCCTACACTCTTTTTCTTCTATTGCCCAACCTCTTTCCTCTCATTCCATTCTCCTTAAATCACCTCTCCCTCCTCACATTAACCCTGTCCTCTCCCCCTCTCAGTTGCGCTGCATGTGCCAAGTTCTTTCTCTAAAGGAATTTGAACTTCATCTGTGTGATGTGCTCATCTGTATGATATGCTCGACTCGTTCAGTCCACTGAAAAACACTTTAAACAGAGCTACTCCTTATGAACTTTTCTCTGCTTTTACCTATTCTTTTCGCTCAAGCTCCTCTTCAAACAGCCAGCGTTTCTCAAACTGTGAGATACTGCTAAGGACCACTTACTTGGAAACTCCCTCCTCTTCACTCTATTATTCTTCTGGACTGGTGCCATAGGGTCTTCTTTCTCTTCCAACTTTAAGAATATCTTTTCCAACTTTAAGAAGTAACGCTTCTGTTTTCCTCCCACCAATCTATACTATGTTTCCTCCTTGACCTTTCAGGCAATTCTAGAGTATCAATAAAGGCACTGGGGGTTGATATACGGTACTTCTAACTAAGCAATAGTTAGATGGCTGCTAAAGGGATGCTCAAGAAAGGGGAAAACCTGTTTTGCTAAAAGAAAATAGTACTAAAACATGGGAGAGAGTAGCACAGCAGAACAAAGGCTCGGAGGTCCTATGATTGCTCTCTACAAACGCAGCCGGAGTCAGACATTAGGTGATCTGCACCCTTGATATAGCACAGTTCACCATATAATTCACCATATAGCATAATTCACTATAATATAACTATAATTTCACTCTAAGCTGGCTCCTAGAGTGATTTTCGCTGGATATAATTGTAAATGCACTGGAAATTAAAATAAGCTTTAGTGGTCTGGAACACTTTAAACAAACTACCTCGTCTTAAGACATAGACAGACAAATTCATGAAAAAGGTTGAACACAGTGCTTGCCTAAAGTAAATTAAATTAGAGGATGGGACTTGATTTATAGCACATCACCTCCAGTGTCATGCACAGATTTCTCAGGAAAATGATATGAGGGAATGGATTTGCAGTCTGAGGATGGAGAAAGTTATGAGAGAGGATTGCAGGAAATGACACCACTAGTATCTAAGTCTTTCCCAGGACCCGACCAGACAGACCTACTTATTCACCCCTGCAAACCCTTCCCTGAAATGCCCAGGATGATGAGGAATGCAAGCAGGCCAGGAAGTTGGCCCCTCTTGTTCCGGTCAGACAAGACCTACAGTGACCCTCTTTCAACATCAGCAGCCAGCCCCACTGTGCCTGCGTCTGCCCAGCTCCTCCTGCAGTCCAGCGAAGCCACCAGCGCAATCTGCAGCTTGACAAGAAATGGTAGTTAAGGTAATAATGGTCAAAAAGGTAGTTAAAACCTACTAACTCCTGGGAGCATCCAGGAGGTTCTCCATTGCTGTCAAGCCCATGACAGGCCAGCAACACTGGCCAGTGTGGCTGAGATAGCGTGACAAAGGTTTATTCTAGGACTCCATTAAAAAAAGACTTCCTAAAAGTCTTTTTGCCCCAGGAGACCTTGGCCTGGAGCGCGCTAGCATGATCAGACATCCTTCACATAGCCGGATACCATCCCAAGGTCCATATATTAACACCAGTGCCATCCTGACAGAGCATGTCTCAGTTCAATGCCTAGAGCGACTTCCTGATTAGCAACCTCATCAGAGAGACCAAATCACACTGGAGACAGCAGAAAGTGCTCCCTCCAAGCCTAGGCATGCCCCCTGGAATGGGTTATGTTTGCCTCTTCGGGCAGGGATAGGCATCCCTCCTAGAGAGCTGTCAGTCTGACACTGCACACAAGCACTCCAACTAACCATCAAATGAAGCCTGAAATGAAAAGACCAAAGGGAAGTGCTTCTGTACACTGGAGAAGCACCTGGTCTTATCTCTTGAAGAAGGGACATCAAGCAAATAGGTTTACCTCAGGATAGTTGCTGCACAGTGTTTCACCTTCCAAAGTAAGCCCAAAATTAACGTTACATCAGACCGTTTGGAAGTCTAAAGACTTCTCAGGAGCTGTGTCTGAGAGTTAGATAGATAGTCTCTATCTCACTTGCATTTTAGAGAACAGTAGCCTGTTCTCCAAGAACACATTTTAAGACGCTGCCCTTTCATATCCTCAGACCCACAGTAGAGGAAAGCGACAGCTGACACTTGAACACATGCTCCAGAGAAATGCACAAACACATGGACTGTAACAAGGCTGTGAGTGGAAAAGTTACTGCCATTTCATTTGGTGCAAAATATGGGAAACTGTCTCCCAAGCTTAAGTTTACATCTGTCCGGCAATGGGCACAGAACCTCACTCAAAAATGACTTTTCTTGAAAGATCCAGTGATTAATAGTGGAATTCTGAGTTTGCAAATGAGCTTTATTAGTGCTTTATTTCCAAGCTTGCAATAGGAGAGTAAATGGCAAAAATGTATAGATGCTGCTCCTCATTTCCTTTCAAGCTCCCAGTCAGGAATGGTTGAAAAACAGTGTTGGCATTGCTGTAGATTAATGGCTGCTGAGAAAGCATTGTAAGGGAATATTTTGCTGCCAGGACAAGCATACAGACTGCTGGACAAAAACCTGTGAGCCCCAGATAGGATTATCGCTCCATTGTAAAGATCCATGCTGCCTGTATTGCTCTGCAATTAATAATATTAACTTTTTGATCTGACTGAAATCACTACGACAATTAGGCAAATTGATACTGTACCTTTGCATTCCTATTTATTCTACGAGTGGCTGAAGTTTTAGTTGAAGACATTTTGTAACACTTAAAAATGAGGGGTTTTTTTTCCAAATACAGGAAAGAAACACCTTTATGGGTTTTTTTGTGGGTTTTTTTAATGTGTTTTTTTTTTCTCTGTGTATTCAATGTACCTTTAAAGACCATATAAATGCTTTTTTTTTTTTTTTTTTTATACAAGCGGTGAGATCTCCCAAGAGAAAAGGTGTATTATTGGGCTGTAAGGCCTTTAAAATCAATTCCCATCATGAGTTCATTTGTTTCTCACTCTCATTTGTCAAGGTTATCCTTGACAGCTCTCCAGCCATGTACATAGGGGTACATTTTCATCACTGCAACTTCTGCATACTTTTTCAATTCTTTGGTGTACTTACAAAAAAAGTCCTGGGCTACGGTGACCACAGCAGTTTATAAAAATCTGTTCGTTTCTAATTCAGTAAATGCACAGGGTCTAGTTAGGAATTTTGAAGAGAGACAAAATGAAGAGTCTAGCTTGGTCCTAGAATCGAAACCACAAGTATGCTACCTGAGGTCATTATACTAAAAAGAAGAAAAAAAAATACATCACTGCTAGGGCATGCCTTCATAGTTTAATAGCACTCTCATCTTTCAAAATTGGGAGCTGAGAGCTCAGGTCCCAAAGTAAGGAATCCTAGCAAATACTGGCAGCACCATACCATGTGCCTGTGGTAGCTGTGCTGCTAGATTATGGGATTAGAAAACCAAGTATATGAAGCTTCAGTATAAAATACCAAATAATCCTACTGAACCCCAAGGTTGTAATGGCTGGGTTACTGCCCTTACCTGAGCTCGCTGATTAGAGCATGGAGTAGCTTCACACTGCATTGCATTTAGTAGCACAGACCTAAGATCAGTCTGCTCATGGCTGTTAAGTAAACAGTCATGGTATTTTATGGCATTTTTTCTTCAAAAAATATTGGTTGGTCCTACAGGTACAACCCACTGTTATTCTCAAAACAAAATATTCTCACATATGCCTATACAACATTTGCTTTGCTGGTACTGAAGCTGCTTCAAAATAAACCCACAGTCTGATTAGGCAGTCCAACAAAACCCTAGCCAGGCACCAGATGACTGCATATATCTCAGAATGAAAGCCATGAAATGACACAGTGTATTAGGTCACTGTGACAGCCAGGAGGTAATACCAGAGTATTTATTTTGGCTGGAGTCTTCCTTGGCTCGTCCTCATTTGTAGTGTCACAGCCAGACCCACGTCTCAAGCCAAAGCGCTTTAGCTTGCCTACTCCATTAATGGCTCAACACAGGTATCAATAAACAATTCAGATTTTGGGCTTTTTTTTTTTGAGATGACATAAAAATCCTATGGATTAAACAAATCACAGAATGCTTAAGGTTGGAAGGGACCTCTAGAGATCATCTAGTCCAACCCCCCTGCACACGCAGGGTCACCTACAGCAGGTGGCTCAGGACTGCGTCCAAGCGGGTTGGGAAGATCTCCAGAGAAGGAGACTCCACAGCCTCTCTGGGCAGCCTGTGCCAGGGCTCTGCCACCCTCACGGTCAAGAAATTTTTCCTTAAGGTCCTGTGGAACTTTTGGTGTTTCAGTTTGTGGCCGTTTTCTCTAGTCCTGTCAGTGGCCACCACTGAGAAGAGGCTGCCCCATCCTCCTCACTGCCTCCCTTGAGGTCCTTATAGACACTGATCAGGTCTCCTCTCAGCCTTCTCTTCTCCAGGCTGAACAGGCCCAGCTCTCTCAGCCTTTCCTCACAGGGCAGATGTTCCAGGCCCCGGAT
>VZSV01000085.1:3250966-3292826 GCA_013398735.1 Nothocercus julius
GGACCTTGCACTTGGCCTTGTTGAACTTCATAAGGTTTCTCACTGCCCAGCTATCCAGTCTGTCCAGGTCCCTCTGGATGGCAGCGCAGCCCTCTGTGCTGTCAGCTCCTCCTCCCAGTTTGGTCTCATCAGCAAACTTGCTGAGGGAGCACTCTGTGCCTTCATGCAGGTCATTGATGAATAAATTGAACAGGACTGGGCCGAGGACTGACCCCCGGGGGACACCGCTAACCACAGGCCTCCAACTCGACTCCGCACCACTGATAACCACCCTCTGGGCTCTGCCATCCAGCCAATTCCTAATCCACCTCACCGTCTACTCTTCTATCCCACACTTCTGGAGCTTGCCCAGAAGGATGCCATGAGGGACGGGGTCAAAAGCCTTGCTGAAGTCGAGGTAGATGACATCCACCTTTCTCCCCTCATTTATCCAGCAAGGCATTCCGTCACAGAAGGTGATCGGGTTAGTCAAGCAGGATTTCCCCTGATTCATTTACCTTTGTAGAGGTAGGAAACAGAAGAACAGATGCCTTTGCAGCTATGATTGCATTTGTCCTAACAATCCCGTGGTCTAAGTAAGTTTTACTAGGGTCTATCCCCCCTGGAGGACTTGTACATACCCAAACCAGTAAAAGTAATGTTAAGGATAATGCAAGTTTTATCTTGGTGAAGGTTTTCAGCCCATGCTACAGTGCAGATGACAGCTATCTCCGTCTTCTACAGAAGTTTTGCAGCAAGTCTTTAATGGTTGTAAAAGTGAATGCTGCTCCAAGAAGGAAAAGTAACAGCACCTCACCCCACAAGGCATGGGCTGGAAGTACTGCAGAGACTGGCTGAGCCCTGAGCAACATCTGAATATGCAGGGGGTCATAGACTGTCTTATATTCTTTTTCAGTATTAATGACTTCTAGATTGCTTCCTTCAATATTTGTATTAAAGACAGTAATTACAGTCACTGTATTTGCTTGTCTTTTTTTCCAGATATATTCCCCTGTGGTTGCTTTCTGCCTTTTTTTAAATGTTCAGGACTATCCGTGTTTCTTTGTCAGTTCTGCGTAGTTTCTCTTGCTTTGTTAGCTGCAGAGAGGCAGTACTCTATGCTCATAAGCAGTAGTTATCATTATGACTGTCCCATCAAACACTAACTAGCGCTGTTCTCTCCTCATAGTCCTTTCCCTTATATATGCATGTCATGATGGAGACTTACTATTTCTGATGGACCAAAAAAAAAAAAAAAAAAAAAAAAAAAGATACAGAAAAGATGTCTGATTTACCTGCAATTCTCCTTCCATTATACTAAGGAGTTTTATTAAGTCCTCTTTAGAAAGCTCTATAGACTTCTTGTTCTTTCGTTCACTAGGTCCGGGTGATTTTGAGTGCCGTTTGACAGTTGCAGATACCATGACCTCATCTTCCTTCCGATGAGGTTTGTTCTTTTTCTTGGCATCCTCCTGAAGTTTTTCGTTCTCTGCATGGCTGATGACAGGCTTGGAACTGGAGAAGTGCCCGTTAGACGAGCTTTCTCCACCTTGGTTTCGGGATCTCATCCCTATCTAGAAAGAAAAACATAAAAATGACTTTTATATCAAAAAAAATACTGACAAAAAGCTACATCAAGAATACTATCTTCTGGAAGAACAGTAGTCTTCTAAACACTGAAAAATAGTGTTAGGCTCAAGGGAAGAGGGTGGAAAGCTCAACTATTTCAGCAATTCTGCGTGTGGCAGGCAGTGAATCCAGAACATTAATTATAAATTTCACAGAGCCCTGAAGCAGGGTAAGCAGATTTTGTCAGCATACCAAGATGCTGATATGAGTTACAATGTATGGAACTATAAGGATGCAGCGAAATGACAAAGAACATTCTCTGGGTTCTCCTTTCCATCAGTCATCATTTTAATTGTTCACAATTCATCACTACAAAAAGAAACAATTTGCTAAAGCAGACCTTTAACATGAGGATTGCTGAAAGACAGGAGTGTGTTTAGTTTCTATAAAAATGTATTCCTTGAGTATAAGCTCTCTGTAAGAGTAAAGTGATAATGCATACCATACAAGGAGCATGATAGCATTCCTGAGTGAAGCATTGGTTTTATTCCAAGCAAGGAAGAAAACTTGGGAATGCAGAACAAAGCAGGTAGGAAAACCACATCTTGAGCTAATCAATGCATGACATCAATAGACTGCAAGTGCCATAAAGGAAAATTGATTTCCTCTACAGGGAAGGGTATCCCCTCAACATCCTCAGAGGAACCTACCATAGCTTAATCTGTCTTTTCCTGTAAATGTCTCTCTCCTTTCTTCCCTCCAGACTTGGTCAGGAAGTTTGCTGCCTCTTCAAATCCCATTTACCCCATAAGCCCTGTGTCACCAACTAACAACTGTACAGAAGACAGGATGGATTAATCACTGTGCATTTCATTACTTACCATTATTAAAAAGATGTATAAATATATTCAGACATGTTTATGTATGAACCCATATTTCTACATCATCATGCTTCCTCTGTTATGATGAAGTAGGCCTTTATAATTATTTTCAGTGTTTGACACTGTAAGACCTTGATTGTTATTTGGAATTAGGATACTTTTGTCATATATGATAAAAAGGCAAAGTGAATTTAGGCTTGGTTCAAGGCCACATACAGCAGTAGCAAGTAAGGCTGTGCGAA
This sequence comes from Nothocercus julius, assembly GCA_013398735.1. Lineage (NCBI taxonomy): Eukaryota > Metazoa > Chordata > Aves > Tinamiformes > Tinamidae > Nothocercus > Nothocercus julius. The sequence continues at coordinate 3,253,638 of VZSV01000085.1, forward strand.
TTTAAATCAAGTTGGTCATCTAAAAACTAGATATTCCTCAACATACTTCAAAAGTTTATATAACTGCCAAGGGAAAACACCAGGAGTTTACACTGCCTTACTCCTTTGCTTTTGTATATAATTATATCTTCTTGTCCCTCAGTTTTTGACTTAAAATCAATGTAAGAATACTGGAGAAGCAAGATTCGCAGAGATATATAATGTTTTAGATCAGCTACAATTTAAGCAGACAGACTGAAGAAAGCTGAAGAAGGGTCCATATGTCTGAAAGTCATCTATTTTTTCCCAGCAATATCAATAGCTCTAATGAATAATATTCCTCCTCTTCCAAGTCTTTCCTCTCACTTAAATTCATCTCTAGGTATAGTTTTCAGCTTGTTCATTAGTCAAACAGATGCTTTTCAATATTGCCAGCTTCACACATTTTACTGATAAGGATCTCAGAACAGCAGATCCCTAGTGATGGGGCAAACCCTAAAATACTGATCGGCTTGGCTAGTGTTGTGCTGGGCCAGCTAGGGCTTGCTACTGACTTGACTCAAGGCAGCATTATAAATCTCGTGTTCAGATTGGCCTTACATTTGGGTAGTTTCAGGCTCAGCAGGAAGATTCTGTTTTTATTATCGTGGGTTATTCATGTCTTAACTTCATTAATTTGGTGGAATTCATCCAGCAGCATAAATAAGAAGAGAATTAGGCCCAATGCTTTCAAGCAAGAGTCTCGTGGTGAGATTCCTTGCCTTGTAGGCCTGCTCCTAGCCAAACAATATGTGGGACAGGTATACAAATGCCCCTAACTTCCTAAATGCTTATGCAGTATGTTTTTCATCAAATAGTTTGGATTAATCACATGAATTATGCTTTCTAAAAACGGATCTCCATTATAATCATGAACAATACCTGCAAAGCTCAGGAAATCTTTTGGGTCTCAGGTTTGTAATGGAAAAATAAACATTGTACTATGTTTCCTCTCAGATAGGGCTTTTCAATTTGTTTAACTTTAGTGGGGTTTAAACTTTCCAGCCATGCTTCCTCTCAGGAGAGAGCACTTGGGATTCAATCTGTCTCTATTTTCTGAGTATTTCCTTCTGAGTCCCTGTGGGCCATAGCCTCCAGCCACATTCATCTCTGAATCGAATGTACTTTTCAGAGCTTACGGTGAATGGCTTCATGGTTCTAGAACATCCTACATGTTTTAAGAATAAATATTGCAAGTCTGTATTACATATGTTTTCCAGTGGAAAACAGATTATTACATTACAGTGGATCCTGCTTCATAACTCGTTGCATTAGTGATCTCTCTGTAGAAAGATGAGACAACTATTAGAACTGAAGGTGCACAATTAATTTTAAACTTAGCATATGACTAATTGAGACACATAATCCACTTTAAGCACGGCACAATCAAGCAGATGCACTTAGCAGGATATGTTGCCTTTATGAAACCCTGTCACAACTCAAAGCAGATACTTTGATCCACCTGTTACTCTGGGAGTTGTGATAACAACTCATATAGCATGAAACCTGAGTAATTAGATATAGGTTTGAAATCTAACGAAGAAATGATGAATTAATATTTAAAGCAGAAAACCAAATTAAACTAAACTTCTGGCCAGATATTCACTTGGTGTAAATCAGGTCTACAAAGGACAGTTACCAAATTTATGCTTTAAGTCATTAATACAGTAGCAGAATAACTTACCCAATCAACTTGGATTTTTCATACCTACTAGCTAATTAGAATATGATAGTCACTAAAGGAAGCCTGCAGTCAAACTTTGACTCTTTTTAGCACTTAAGAGATTTTTTCTGCACCAAGCCTTACATCAATTAAGTGTGGCACTCAGTTACTCTCACAGACATTGCCCCTAACAGCCTTTCTTTGTGTAAAAGCTTTCCAAAAGGAGCATAACGTTAACACCTACTCTGTCTTCAGTTACGATGTTGATACTTTCCCAGAGTGTTTCCACGTGTAAAGGTGTTATGTGCTGAAGCCAGAGGTGCAGGTGAACTCAAGCTTAAATGATGACAGTCAGGGCCAAGGTCTGCTACTCACACAGAACTCTGCAAAGGGTTTAAGGGCCAAAATCAGCAGCACGATCCAGCTATTCTGCAGTGCATCAGGAATGCAAAGCAGCTGTTAAACTGATGAAGTTTGGTAAAGCATCTTTTTTAAATTAGAGAAGTGTGAAGTTGCCAGAACATATTGGTTATCTTGCTTGAAACCCTGTGATTTGGAAATGAGTGCTTAACATTATCATTTTGGACATCAGTCTGTATTTCTGATAACATCATGGGATACAAGAAAGGTTCCTGAGCAGTTGCATGACCTTATTTTGGCATACAAATGCCAAAAACCTTGCCTATCTATTGCTGAACAAATTTTCCAAAATTGATTTTTGAAACACTGCCAGTCTAACATTCGTAACAAATGTCCTCCTACTGTCTGTCGTGAGCTCATGTCTCTATATCATACTGCATTCCCAGTCTCTGAAGGGATTGTGTTCCCCGGAGAAATAGCTGTCATGATTTACAATGTTTTTAGCATTTAATACCTAACTCCATCTTTCTTCTATCCCTCATCATATTGCATATTAAACTAGAAACCTTTCCTGACCGAACAAGAAGTCTTTATGTGATCAGTCACCTTGATTTCAACATTTGTTGGCTACTTGTTTAAATATGTGCTCACAGCATTGGTAGCTGGCATGATACTTGGTGAACTCTTCAGGCTCTCCTCTCTTTCATTTGCCTGTTAAGCATAAAAGACAAATGCTATGGCTATTTACCTGAGTTTGTATTGTTGCTCTGGGCATGGAGCCTTCAGTTTTCACAAGTTTGCAATCCATACAAGATTTTATGAAATAACCTTTATATTACTTTTACTGACATCATCAGAAAATCTGGGAGGAATTTGCTGAGTAGGATGTCAGGAGAGGACAGGCCGTGTAGTGTTCCAAACCCTTCCCCCATCTATGGCAATTTCTTCTCCCTGTAGTGCTTGAAATGGCAGGCTAGATGAGACTCTGTTGTTATCTGTCTTCAGAATCAGATAATATAAAAGATTTCTTTGAACTTAACATATCCCTCATGCTAATTGGATGTGCTGATTTTGGCTACATAGCACTTTCAATTAAAGTAATAAAAATACGAATAATGTTATAAAACAACAACAAAAAGGTTGATTTACAATCATGATATAGTTGTTGCTTTTGGCTACAAAGCTGTACTCTGGAGTTCAGTTGTCAATCTAACTGATTAAGATATCATAGGGGTTTCTGACAGACTAGCATTATGTTGTAGGACTGGTGCAAAAAAAGTTTCTTGTTGAGCCAAAAGTGCAATTTTTCTCACTGAGGCTTTGGGAACTGTATGATGGGGAACTATAGCTTTTGGAGGCTTTGGAGTAGGGCACAGTGTTGTGCAAAAATGCCTGTTACACAACGGAGATTGCTGAGGACTCATGTGCTGACTGAGCCAGATCCCTGTTCAGTCAACACTGGTCAGCACAGAGCTCCAGGAATAAAAAAGTAGCTAAAATATGCTCTGAGTAGAGAAAAAAGCAAACAAAATCACAATCAGGTTTGAAACATCCTATAAATGGGAAGAAGAGCTGTAAAATATTTAAACGAGTTGGCATGTATCTTCAAGTAACACGCAACAACAGACAGAGATACCTTCTGAAGCTTATGGAAGATAGGAAGATAGGGACATCAAATCGACCCTGCTCTCCTAGAAGGTGACAACAAGGACCACCCCAGCTGGGGATGGGTAATTTCATCCCAGAGGAAGCCAAAAAGCCAGAACCAAGGCTTTGTAGCCTCACTGGTATGGACATGACAGGAGAAACATTCAGAGCTGCAACAGCTCACATCACGTCAGAGACTAATTAAAATTATTAGTGGGTGGGTTGTTTTCCTGAACTCTGCAAACGTTCACTCTTATTGGTGTGCCTGGCTGAAGAAATGAAGAGCAATCACATCGTCAAGAGGTTTTTAGTGAAGTCCATAGTAACTGATGGATGCGTGTGCAGGGGTGTGTGCTGAGCGATGCTGCCCAGGTTGGGCTTGGAGCCTGCAGGAAGCAGCCGCTGTTCAGACTGTGGATGGGACAACTCGGTGCCAAGGGCCTCATTCTTGGTGCTGCTTTTGCAGACCCCTCCAGCCTTCCTTTCAGGCCTGCTGGTCAAAGTGCTAACCAAATGACTAACACAATGAAGAACGGAACAAACAACCACCCTTAGCAGCCCTTGAGTTTCCTGATTTTTTGAACTTTCAAGGCTGGAGCACTAACGCATTGTCCTCCCCAAGCCTCCCCCACTCTGTTGCCCTCATGTGCAATCAAATGCAATTGCACACTGTATGAAAAGCAAAAACAGCAAAACATCTTTGTTACTTTTGACAGCGGCACATGAAGGAGTGCTGAAAGTTTTATGTCCTTGTGCGAGAGCATGTGCCAGATGCTCACTGTCACTGCTGTCCTGGCACAGACATATGGGTTCTCTAACCCATCAGGACAATTCTGCAATCAATAAACAGCTTGAATAACCAAGACATGGGCCTGTAATCCTCACACAAACAGGAAAGCACCTGGGGCTACTTCAGGTGCTACCCTCCTGCCTTCATCCTTTCTCCTTGTCTGCTGGCCGTGCCACCATCACGCCCACCTGCTGAGCCGCTCGCAGGGAAGACGCAGCATCCCCGCGGCCGCGTGGGCAGCCCAGAGCGCGGCTCTGCCGCGGCCCCCGCTCCATGCTGCCAGCTGCCAGATGCAGCTGGTTGGCCCCGTCCCTGCTCTGCACCTGCTGCCCAAGCTCCCGGGGCCAGGGAAAGGCGGTGGAATTGCTCAGAGGAGCCTTACTCTGAAAGGGGATATTGCCCAGGGACTGCCGAGTGCCATGGTCTCTTCCTCATTCTGTAACATGCTGCACGGAGTCTCGGGGGCAGAAGGAACTTGAATAGCTTTAGTTATGAGAAAGAAGGAGAATTTGCCCCTATTAATGTCCTCGTTTGTCCCCAGCAACAATATCGCCTAAATGGGCTGGGCATTTTAGATTCAGGGCAGAGATTATTTTCTTCTGTCACAAATAGGTCAGTGTTTCCTAATCTATTCTGGTGAAATTTTCTTTTAATTCCTAACAAACATATAGAAAAATAACAAAATTATAGCAGATTCACTTCCTGAGGTACAGCATGAGTTTCTGTAATGCTTTTTGGTTTATTAAAGATTTATTTTATAGCTTTTAAAAATGAGTCTTCTGCTTATAACAATGCAGCACAAAATCATAGAATCATTATGGTTGGAAAAGACCTTCAAGATTACCAACTCTAATTGTAAACCCTTTACCATCATGCCTGTTAAACCATGTTCCTAAGTGCCTCATCTACACGTTTCTTAAACACTGCCAGGGATGGTGACTTCACCGCTTCCTTGGGCAACCTGTTCCAATGTTTCGCTCCTCTTTCCGTGTAGAAATTTTTCCTAATATATAAGCTGAACCTGAACCTGGCACAACTTGAGGCCATTTCTTCTTGTTCTATCAGTCGTTATTTTGGAGAAGAGACTGACCCCCGCCTCAGTACAACCTCCTTTCAGGTGGTTGTAGAGGGCGATCAGGTCACTCCTGAGCCTCCTCTTCTCCAGACTAAACAAACCTGGCTCCCTCAGCCTCTCCTCATAAGGTCTGTCCTCCAGCACCTTCACCAACTCTGTTGCCTTTCTCTGGACAGCGCCTCCATGTCTTTCTTGTAGTGAGGATCATGGTAGCACACAGATTGTGTTCACCAATGACCATTCACAGTGGTTCCTTCACTTGAAAATAGAAATAAGAAAGATAAGGATAATTATATTCTAAAGCATAAAAGAAGAAGACATTTCTGAAAATTCCATATTCAGATGCTTTTCTGAATCTGCTTGGAAGCAGACAAGAAATTCACAAAACTACAAAAGGAAACTCAGTCATCACTAAGTCAGATTTATACTGCTTTAACACCTTTTCCTATTTCCAAGATAAACTCTTCCATGGCTAAATTATGGCACAGATTTACAGAGACCACAGTTCATGTTGGTTTAATTCCGTTGACTTTGTCATTTTCAGACAAACTTGTGGTCTCGCTTGGAGTATTTCTGCTTGAGTAATATATGCTGACCAACTAAGGAGTAACATAGACTTATTTCACAGGGATTCCTGTTTCCCAGGCTTCATCTGGAAAAATATCTTGGTGCATGAGGTATGTAGAATGATAAGCTATTAGATCATCATCCAGTCAAAGAAAAAATACTTTTAAGTATCGTTTTATTTGTATTTTGATTACTGTGCTTCCCAGCTGCCAGGAAGTACAAACAGGAGTTATTGAGAGGAGAACAGCTTAAAAAGCTGACATCACCACACAAAAATGCATCTAGGTCTGAAAATGGTTTACATATTCTCCAGAGTGGCTTTGTGACTGGAAAGGAGTAGTTGGGAACAAGAGACGTGGCAGAAGTGCTGATATAGGAATCAGTAGGTCCTGCATTAGCACTTCTAAGGGGTCCTCCTCCAGCCCTTTTCCATCCCTTTGGAGCAACCTGTGTCCACGACACTTCCAGATTTGAAGGAGAAGACCAGACCTTCAGAGGAACAAAGTGCCTGGGCTCCTGGGGCTTCCTCTCCCATCTGCTGTAGCGTGAGCTTTTTCACCATCTCTCTGGAGCACAGCCACTCAATAAGGGATGAACGCTGGGTCCTCTCATATCTCTTTATTTTACACATTTTACATTTTCCTTGAGGTTTCAGTCCTCCCCGGGCTGCCATTTTGACTGGAAATCAGACTGTGATTTTCAAATCTAGATACAGCCAGCAATGTCACCACTGGTTTCAATTAAACATCTACTATGTTTCTATTAAACATCTACTTTATCATCTGACAGCTAGAAAAGGCCTGGAAAATGACCAGTCAGACAATAAATTTAGCTGGCCTACCAAAGATTTTGTAGTTCTACAAATGGCACTAAGCATGTTTTGGTCATTTAGGTGTTGGTGACAGCACAGGACCAAACTTATATCCTAAATCAAGTGTACTGGGCACTTATAAGCCACACTGTAACTCTCTTAAGTAGGTTTTAGTAACTCCTGCTCCTGTCACAACGAATTTTCTGCTTCCAGGATGGCAGGAAACTGCTGAAAGCAGAAAAATATATGAGCAGGCTGACAATAACAGCTGTTGTCTCTGAGTCCCTTGTCTCTAACCTTACAACGACCCAATGACCAACACACCTAGAACTGGTACATCACCAAGGGAACACAACATGGGAAGTAAGGTCATTATTTGATCCCTGCAATTCTACTTTAACCTAGAAATGTATCCGGGCAGAAAAACATGCAGCAAATAAGGAATGTTATTAGGAAGTAAAAAAAGCCCAACTATTATATTTCTCTTTAATTTACAGCTGTACATGTTTTCTTTTCCTTTTTGTTTAACCATGAGTGATCATCCTATTAACCAAACAATTCACAAACAGTTTCTGCCTAAAGATAAAGGGTAATGAGGGAATCACACTCTTATTAACAACCTATTTCAACTTCTCGCTTCAAAATTACTCTTTATTTTAAGAACATGAAACAACAAAAAGTTAAAGGAGACTTTAAGCTTTGGATCAAGGGTAGTGTTTTGCTCTTTTTTGCTGACCAGACCTCCTGAATCCTGTATTCTTTTCAACAGCCTCTTTTTTTTTTTTTTTTTTTTTTTGCACAGCTCTGATTTCACTGAAGCCAGTAAACATTTACAGCTGCATTTTACACTTGCTACATTTTTATTTCTTTCAGTTTATAAAACAAAACCAAAAAGAATCAAAGAGTAGATGCCCTCACAGATTCCACGGCAAAGGAAAAAAAAATATACCGAAGACCTGTATATCCCACAAGTATTGCCTTGAATAGACAACAGTGCAAAAGCACATCTGTAGTATCTCAGATCTCAGCTGTCAGCCAAAGTTGGGAGCAAGTCCCAAACCTCTCTCAGAGACTCCTTTGTGGGGAGCTTCGGCTGTTGATGGACATGGAGGACCAGCTTGCACACGAATGCCCGGCCTACTGGGGAGAGGTGAATTTAACCCCGTCAGCCAGAGGGCTGTACAGCACTTCCTGAAAGGTTGCTCCTCTGTGAAGGCCGAGCAGATTCAAAACAATGAGTTAAAAATAGTTTCAGATACGAGACTTGCCCTTGAGTTTCACTGTCAGTTTTGGTGGCTTTACAAAGCCACTTTTCCATTTTGGAAAAACAATTCTCTGGCTACAGCCTTATTAGAGATTAACCATGTGCAGAGATGCTCTCTGACTGCGAGGCCAGTTGTCCTGGGAAATCCTGCAGGCTACTAAGCCCCCTTAGCATCCATAACACTCTGGCTGCATCCAAACTGCCCACTGGGAATAGTTCCATCCTCCACTGGCTCCCAAAATATGCCCTCAAACCTTGTGGGAGTGTCAAGCAGCTCGGCCAGAAGTGTGCCCAGGACCCCGCTGGGCATGTGGGAGCAGGGACATTCACCTCACAGTGTCTGTGCTCGGGCCCTGGCACTGTTCAGCGTCCAAGCGTCCACACGGCCCTTCCACTCTCTGTTTCGCAGCCTGCCTCTTTATAAAGGGAAGGGGAAAACTCATGGGCCATGCAAAGGGGAAGCTCTGCTCACTGTGTATATATATATACGGTGTACAGAGAGAGAATAAGCTCAGGGTGCCAGGAAAGCACAAAGGAGCATGGATTTTTTTTCAAGCAAAATAAGGTTAGGTCAAGGCAAACAGAAGCCCATCATATATTCCAGGGGTGTATTTTTAAGTGCCTACTAAAGGATGCTGTGGAGATGCAGCAGTTCAGCAGGGCTCATTGAGAGGCACCACAGCTAAAGTAGGCAGAGAGGTTGCAGAGCATTCCCTCTTCCCACCAGGTCACATCTCCTGGCTTGTGGTGGGCTAGGTCACACAAAATGCGAACGCTTCCCTTCTGTGTCACTGAGAAAAGAGGCTTCCTCCGCTTCAATAGTTTTCATGCAAGGATCCTTATGCAGGTGACTCTTCTAGATCTCAGTTTTTAAAATTCCCTAGGCATTTTCTTCACTTGAAAAGAATGAAGTCAAAGAATTATCCTGTATCTACAGGTTGAGCTAATTTTGATGTATTTTTGAACCTCCTGTCAACGTTAATTCACTCAAAACTTAGCCTGCCATTTTAGTTCAGAAATAAAGGTCAGGCTAAGCTGAAAATGTATCACAGCTACCCTGGGCAGCCGAGGAAGAGAGAAGGAAGCAGTGGATAAATATCCCTGCACAGGCAAGGTCTCACATTAACATAACTAAAATTACATGCTGCCAACCAAATTCAACTTGCTTTATATCTGTGACTTCTTAAAACCCAGTTTCAGCAGGGATAAAATCAAAATGGATTTCATTTGTCTCACTGCATCTAGCCAAATACATTACCTTACTCAGACACACACAGACCCGATTGGTAAATAAGGCAAGAAAGTTGCATATAAACAGAGAAATCAATGTGTCTGTTGAGCTATTGAAAAGCTGTCTGAGAAAATATTTTTCCCTGCAGTTATGTAATGTCTAAGCATTACTTATTTGTTTACTTAAATATTTTTCAGCTGCCTGCAGGGAAGTGTAGGTGACTGAATAATTTCTTTGGGCTCGTTCCCTCACGCATGGGGCTGGGCAGCGCAGAGGCTCCAGAGCCCTTTGCAGCGTCCCAGGCTCACGAGGAGTCCGATCCTCTCCCACACACCCCTCCTGAGCAGCACCTCAGCACCTCCTTCAGTACAACCCACTCTTTTTCCTAAATTGCTGCTGTAGTGGCAGGAATAGATTTTCAAAGGCAATAAGGATACTGGAGAAAATCCAATATCCCATTGATTATGCATCGCAAGAGTGCATGGGAGTTATGCAGAAGCTAAAAAGCAATTTTCAGAGGTGTGAATGCTGATCAGGATCAGCCTAAGCTTTTCTCTGCACCTGAATTGCTCAAAATGATACTGCTATTGCATTTTAGTCATTTAGACATGTGGGAATGGCTAAGAGGAGAGCTCCTTCGTCTCGAAATCCATCTTTTATTATAGTAAGACAGCTTAGCATTTATCTAGAGGAAAAATATATATATTCTTTTAAGTGTTTTCCTATGCTCATTTTTTGACAACCTCTATTTTCCTTCCACTCAGGGTTCTATCTGTAGTGAAAATGAGCTATAAGTTCAATCTCATTCCGCTTAAATTCACTGCATTGCACAAAGATAAGAGGTTTTTTTTTTTATCTCACATGCATGCAGAAGGGCTTTTAGAAATGAAAGGTTTTTTCAGTCTTTCCTAAATGAAAGTTCTCCAGAGCACAGAGCAACTGTTGGTAAATATAACTGTGTAAGACAAGCAAGCACAGAGTAACCAGTTGGATCTAAGAATTTCAGAAAGACAGGACAAAGGTCTCCTATTAAAAAATCTTTCCTTACCCGAATTATTAAGAATATTTTATATCTTTAAACCTTAAAAAATTCTGCAAAATTGAATCTAATTTGAGGAATACAGACACTCCTTTATTTTAAAATTTAATCAACTAGTAGCCAAAAAATTAGTCAATTCAGGATAATTTTCATTCACCTAGAATTTTCTTGCATCAGCACAGTACTTCAGCACTAGTATATTGCTGCCTTACAGAAATGCTTAAACTCAGCCAAAATTATCTGCCTCCATATCGAGTTCTGTAATTCATTTAGCCAAATGTAATTTAAAACTTTGCTGTCCTACTATATCTTTTTTTATTATTCATCCTGTGCAACACCATCAAGCATATGCCAAGCCAACAGTATAAATTAAAAAAAAAGTCCATCAGTAGTGTGTCAGTCTATTCTGGGACTGCACAACTGCCCTGGTATGAAATGGCCATTTTTAGAAAGCCTGTGTACAGCTGGGGGTGTGCACAGATTGCCCTAAGATGGCTGTCATGCCTGCAAAAAAATCTTTATTACAACTGTGCTCTTTGACACTAATATCATTACATTTTGGGGGGAGCAGTGCCAAGGAAAATCAAAAACTTGTCCTGAAAAAAGTTTGGCAGCCATCGCGGTGTGGGGCTGTGGCTTGGCTCTAGCGTGGGTCTTCCAGACACTAGGAATTATTCAGGCATTGCCTATGGCAAAGAGCAAGCGCTGAGCATTTCACAGACACCAAACTTGGTGAAGCCAGCAATGATGCCCAGTCCCATCCCTTTCTGCAGATGGCCAAATAAATGCAGTTATCTCTTGTCTAGGTAAACAAGGACAAGGCTGGGTAGTTCTATATGAATATTTGCCCTTTATTGGTCTCTTTTACCCAGAAGATGCATGTCTAGGAAAAAAGAAGATCGTTTTTCTCATGGTATCTTAAAACAAGCTGGAAAGTGCAATCTTAGCAGGCTGTTTAAAATCTCAGAGAATTTCCTAAATGCCAAGAAATATGGAGAATTAAATAAAGATTTTTTTCACGTAAAGTATTATAGTACTTCGTACCACATGCACATTTTTAAATAAAAAATAATTTTTTTAATTTGCTTAAAAATTTGTGTTAACTAGAAACACATAATTAGCAGTTTGTAGTCACATCAAATCTGTATCAGAAAAATAAAGATTTGTGTAACATTATTAAGCAAAATAGCAGTTATAAGTACTTAAGAAAGAAATAAAATATTATTTATGACAAGTTAGTGGAAATTAACATTATGAATGACAATTTAAGGAGGATTTTATGATGTATTGCAGGTTTCAGCCAGCTATAAATAGAAAAGCTATACAAGCCATAAAAATTGCACAATGTACAACTTTCAGTTCCAGGAATATTGTGTTTGCAATCCTTGACTACAAATGAAGCTGCTTTCTGATAGTTGAGATAGATCTTCTGGGATCATAATTAATGAAGACTATCCCAACCTTTCTAAGAGAGTCAGACATTTTAAAATATGATATTATATGGGGCTTAATGTTGTGAGATTTTTATAGAATTGGTTATTGGTTGCTTTCCAGTTTTTGAGCTGTTAGGGTTCCTAATTTCAAGGTATGTTAAAGCACCATGAGGTATTTTTAAACTGGAAATAAAAATTATCATATAACCAATATGATATTAGTAATAGGACTTTCAGAAGACAAGCAAAATCCCAAAGATCGTGGAGCTCCCAATATGGTCATAAGAGTCTGTGATGCCTATTCAAGAGTTCCTCATTGTGGCAACTCCTTAACTTAGCATGCTTAATACTAACTCATGCTCAAATAGCGACATTTCAGAGAAAATCATGTATATTTGGGATGCCTTGGTAATCGTCAACAGTCCCTGAGGGCTTTGACAACTTGTGCCTGTGGAAGGCAAGTGATTGCACAAGGAGTTAGTTTTGTTCGCATCTGCTGGGACTTCAGGTGTTCCCCTCCTGCCTTGCTCTTGCAACAGCCCTTCCTAAATCAACGGTTGTGGCTTTAGAAGGGTGGCTCCATCAAGAAGCTCCTGCTCTGAGCTGGACAGCATGTGATGTGGGGTAATACCTGTGTCGAGGGACGCTGCCGGAGCATGGACTTCGCTAGAATTTAGGTCTGGACGCGGGAGGAGAGAGTCGAGGATGGAGGTGTCCCTGTGCCATTGCTTTGCTGCTCCCACCTGAGGCTGACTGGGGTCCCTTTCGCTCCCTAAAGAAAAGATAAGGCTCAGGGGATGCACGTGAAGACAAGACAGAGACGCAGCACGTTCTGCTTACCCTGCCTGGCAGCCAGCAGGCCAGCTAGGCAACCCAGACTTCCAGCCCTTAACATGGCTTGAAAATAAATCACGTCAGTTCAAAGATTCCCACTCACTTGATCAATATGTCTCCAAAGTCATGAAAGAGGAGAACAATCTGAATCCAGAATATATCTGCTGATGCATTTGACAATGTGACACAGTACACCAAGCAGTAAAACCTGGCATTCCTGCTGCCTCACCAGAGTCAGCGCCACGAGTCACAATTCAGTTCAAAAAAGACAGCCTTAATGGGAGAAGGAAACAAAAGCTGTAAGGTAAAGGGTAAGTAATGGAGGGGTCCACACTGAGTAGATTAGTTCTGCACAATATACACAATGAAATCAAATGACAACAGAGAAATAACACGCTGACTGGTCCATCTAGAAGGCAGGCAGCACTTCACGGCCACTCTTTTAGCTGCTCAGTGAGACCGCGTGTATTTCCTGAATGACTACCAGGAGTTGGCACCACTGCTATGAGGATACGAGAAGCAGAGGAAAGTAGGGATATTGCAAAAGTGTGTGAGGAAGGGACTCATAACAACAGAGAGAAGCAAGATCTCGTGGATACTGGTTCATTCAGGTGCCTGATTTTTTGGCATAAATATACAGACTTTTAATCCACCTTGTGAGTCCCCCAAATTCTGCCCCAACATTCTCAACTAAGCAGCATGGCTATGCTATAGCCAAAGTCTCACAGATTCTGTAATTCACTTCAAAGACTAGAGCTTATGGGTTTGAGCAGTGATCTATCTAGGTCAGGGCTCAGGGGCAGAATTTGTGGAGCTAGAGATCTTCTGAGGCTTGGGAAATGCAGAGAGCAGGAAGGCAATGGAGCTTCCGTCTGTGATACAAGGCTTGGTCAAGAAAACTTTGTGTTCTGGAAAGTTTTGATCCTTTTGAGGAAAACAGTAACATTTTTTTTTTCACCTCTACAAACTGACTATTCATTAATTCCTTTAGATAACTTGCCCCAAAACAACGCAGTCTTATTAGGGGCACTGACATTTAAGGAAGAAATCAGAGATAATATAGTTTATAAATTTGTAGTAATTACAACAGAATGTGACACATTTCCACATTATTTGCTAATTGTTTGTAAATTCTTGCAAACTGATAGAAAACAACTTTGTATTTGAGGAAAATAATCTTGTCCCTGCTATGAACTGAAAGAACACGATTAAATGGACTATGAGAGGTACAAGGATAAATGCAATAAAGAAATCCTCATCAACTGTAATCACAGTTAAAATGATGCAAGCTGTTGAGTTAAACAAGGCTTTATAGAAAAAAAAACTATTAAATTATTTTACTGACAATTATTTTATGAATCAATATTTTTTCCTTGAAAATTTGTTTAGGAAACTTCAGTCTTGAATAACCATTTATAGGAGACAGTTGAACGATGTCTTTGGTTTGTTTGCTTTTTATTAGTAGGAAGTATTTCCTTCCAATGCAACAATTCATTTTATCATGTTGTTATACCTACGAGTCTGAATCACATGTGACATGACAATTCACAGGACGTGTTGTGGAGATAATTTGCAGGAGGTACATGTGATTTACAGAAATTACTTCTTTGCTCTATAAAAAGCTTGTCCTTTATAAAAGTCAGTGACAGTTTTGTCCGTAACCTGGTCAGAGGAGGAATAACTGTCTTTAAAAGTTAATATGCAACTATCTAGAGCTAGTAAAAGACAGTGAGTTAAGTTCTGAAAATAAATAGCTTGATTTTCAGTGCCATTCACAAATTATATATATATAAAAAAAAGATGAGTTTCTGTCAATCAGTTCACACCACTTCTTACTGAAATTACAAAAGGAGTGGACCAAAGCGTAATGGGTCAAATTATGATCTCATCTGTGTTGACAGATACCCAGAGTAAGTCTTTTGAGTTTAAAGAAGCTCCTCAGGAGTTTCATCAATCCAAATGACGTTAAAATCTGATATACTGAATGCAAAAACATAGTTTGGTTCGTGACTTTTAAAAACATCATTCATAGCAAACATGGTCATTCTTTAAAATGGTCTCTTCAGAGTACTTTGTATCTGCAATATATAATCTTAAATCTATTTTATAATCATAGTAGCTGCATCTAAGTCTTCTCAAGAGGAGACATCCCAGAATACAGTGAGGACTGTATTTCATTCTCTGTTTAAAGTAAGTGCTGCCACAGTAAATACGTTGAGCAAACAAAACAGAATGAGTACCCCCATCGTTCAAAGCGCTCTCTGGGTTATACAACACTGAGTTGTTTTGAGAAGTCCATGGGATTTTGCCACGGCCTTGAGTAAATCTGGTATTTCATTCACATTACACAAGCACATCAAAAACACTCCGAGCTGCCAGATAGCCTCGTAAAGGGCACAGCGTTGATTGCAGACCTTGCCTCACTGGCATCTTTAAACCAATGGGGCTACAATAACATCACAACCCTCTGCCCAGCAGGAGACCTTTTGGACTCCCGTGTCCCTTTCCTGTTTTTCCTTGCTGGTTGTTGAGAGTTTCAATCACATGGGCTAACTGCATCAGTGCACGACTTCAAGCGATGAGGTATGTCAAGGGCAGCGCTTAACAAGTGCAGATGGATTAAGTTTTGTTACTCTCAGTGGAATCACGTGAAGCCCTTGATTCTCTGTAAGTTTGTTTTGGAGAACTGAACTTAGCAGAAGAAAGGCTGAAGTTTTCTTCGGTGGGTTGGCCAAGAGACTCTAATGACAGAAAACTCTGATGAATTTTCCCAGTCAACATGTCATGTCTCTTAGGTGCCTGGACTAAGGGATGTGAATGAAAAAGCTACAGAAAGGAAAGAGCTTTAAAACTCCCCAGCACTAAACCCCGCTGTCTCACCAGGGATGATACCACGAAGAGCAAACCATTCTGGACAAACAATCCGGGTGAGGTACTGGGAAAATCCTGTTGTTACGTATGGTTAGTCCGAATCAGACAGAAGCTAAAGCTGATTTCTGGCAAGCACCTAATGATCCACCAGAGTTACTGAGAGGAGTAACTGTGTGCTTGCACATGTACCTACTTTCCACGGCACGGGAAGCAGCAGTCACGCAACACCTTCCACTGTTAAACACATCCCATGGCCAGCGAGCTGGGAGAAGGGCCAACGCGAGGCTGCTTCAGTTTCTCTGGTGCGGAGAGGGAGCCCTGTTAGCCAGCAAGTGCTTCCTGCAGCCTCTTCATGCCCCGTTATGCAACACATATTTCGCACCAGGAAATACCGATTTTGATCAATCGAATAAATCCTTCTCTCTACAGTCCTTGGAGTCTTTGGCATCAGTTGTTCCCACATTTGCTTTTGCTTTCCAATGCCCCATATCAACAGGGAATATACCCTGCGGAAAACATTCCAAGGAATTCCCTTATTTTTTTCCCAGTGGGATTTCTTAAAGAAAAAGTGTAGTTGTAGCTTCCCAGTGAAATGTTTATCACACGCTATATACTGTTCACAGGAACTTTTTCAGTTGTTCAGTAAATCAGACCCATTCCTTCAATGACTGCTGTCACAAATCAAATCAACTGTATGTTGTGTTGGATGAAAGTCTTAATCAAATCACAATTTCAGTTGAGTCCCAGCTTTTGGTTAAGATCCTAAACCCTTTCATACTGCATTTTCAATCAACTACTTAGAGAAAAGTATTATTTCTAATAAAGATCGCCTTAAAAGATTTTACAATCTTTACTTAATCTCCTAAATATTTGGCACTGCACATCCTTGCAAGCTTGAAATAATTACTGGTTTTGCAATGGCTTCTTTTATTATGTTATTACACAAGACTGTTGTACTTTGTCATTTGTAGGACATTACCTCAGACTTACTCAGGTACAAACATGGACTTCTAGGATGATCAGGGGAATAGAGAACCCAACATATGAGAAGAGAGAATGAAGAGCTCGGCTGGTTTAGCTTAGCAAAATAAAGGCTGTTAAGGGATCTAGTTGCTGTCTATAAATATATCAGAGAGGCAAACACCAGGGAGAGGGAAGAGACATTTAAACTAAATAGAAATGTTGGCAAGGAAACCCATGGACATAGGGTTACCAGAATTACATTTATGTGAGAAACCAGAAGAAGGTTCTCAGAGCCGTGAGATTTGGAAACAACTTTCTAGACAGAGTGATTGCCACATAAAAATCCTAGCTGCACTTAGCGTGGCACTTGATAAATTTATGTTGGGGATTATATAATGTGATGCCCTCAATATTACGAAAATATATCTGATGACCTATGAGATCCTTTCCAGTCCTGTGTTCATGTATAAAACTACCATAAATCATGCTGATTCTGTAACCTTCAGCTATGCAAACTTCAGAACAAGATATGCCAATGTGCGTAAAATAATTTTATCTGCCACAATGTCAGTAAACTCAACAGAACTAAAACACTTTACAAATAATCATTTTTTTAGAGCCAATGGTCCATCTGTGAAATTCCTAAGATTATTGATAATTAGTAATACTTGTCCTCTAGCACTGATTTAAAATTTATTGGAAAATTCATGCAATATTTTATCTATGACTTTAAAATCTTTGGAGCTGAAGTTGAATTGTTATTCCTGGTATTTTGCTCTAAGCTACGAATTAATTAAGAACAAGTACATTTTTGTGCTAATGCATTTTACGTTGGAGGAGATCCAAAAGATATAGCCAAAGCAATAGAATTATGGTTGTTTCTCATTTAGCATGGGTTGTACATATAAGAGGAAAAACACTGTTAAAAAAACAATGAGAGTTTTTGGAGGAACTTTATAGAACTTTAGGGGGGTTTTGTTCATTAAAAATAGCTTTTGCTGAAGTACCTGTGAACTTCAAAGCACAGAACTTCCTGGTGAAAAAAAAAAAAAAAAAATGGAAAAAAGCTACTAAATCTACTTGCACCAAAGTAGTAAGATTTTTACAGAAAAAAAATATGCATTCACAAAAAGTATTTTTCTAAATGTATTACACGTGCACACACACACAGAGAGCTCCCAACAAAAATGGGACAATCTATGGCCATTCTGGAAACTATGCTTATTTTCATTCCATTAGCTCCTATTTGAAATTTTGACATGATTTATCATCATGATATCTTCATATGAAGATCATTAGATCAATGAAGACAAACGTTATTTTTTAAAAACTTGATAAAATACCAAAACATTGCTATAAAATTTTGTGTATCTTAATCGGGCTCATCCAGCTCCCACATATTAAGGTGATTTCATAAATCTAACATCTTTTTTTTTTTCTGGTTTCATTCTTATTACCAGGGTACCTCCTTAGCCAAGAAAGTTTAAAACCTCTCACGAGTTCCTGTGAAAAAATGCTAATTTCAGGAGCTCAGGTCCAACTTTAAATGCTTTGCAAGGAAGGGTGCAATAGAATGGAAAAAAAAAAAGATCCCTCCATTTTCATCAGTTACTGGATGACTTACAGCCTGAATAATTGACTTTTAAAATCTTCCCTTATCTTACCCATATACAAATCCTTTTAAAGCATACTAGCTTTTGGCTGTAATCACACAGAGTGAAAAGCAAATACCCATTTACTTAGGTGATTGTGTACATACTTGTGTAAAAAGGCAAGAAGGTGAGTAATTTTGACATCTTTCACATCAACAGAATACCAAGAGAAAATTAGTGCATGATCCTGGTGCCTGCAAAATGCTTCCTTTAGCAGGTTATTTCTGCTTTATGTGGGCTTGGAAGTAAACTCTGAAGACAAACAAAACAAGGCATTTTTTCAAAAACTGAACAGCAGATCCAGATAACTTATTGTCTCTGGATTCAAAAGTTTAGGTGGCTTTGAGGGAGGCAGAGGTAGTTGGAAGAAAGATTCATTTATGGTTGCTAACTAGATAAAAATCGTCAGGGTCAGGCAGCCTCTTAAGCTGAAAATACCCAGAGGGAGGCAGAGGAACTTTGAGGAAGTTTTGTGTCTCCTTGCCCTGTTCCTGCTCTCTCTGCGTATCTGCCGTTGGCCACTGATTTGTGTGTTTGTTTGTTTGTTTGTTTTTCCAGGGCAGAGTACAAATGCAGTCCCCAGCTGCCATAAATTATGCTGTAGAGGTCCCTGCACTTGACTCAATTACAGAGGTCAGTACAGAGTGCAAGCCTTGACCCTCACTTTGGAAAAATTACTCGGTGGCTTGCTCCTTAGTAGACTTTTCTTTTTTCAGATGACTGTTTATGTCAGGATATGAAGGACTTGAATCAAAGGACTTGATGCTGAGCTATTTTAAATTGCTATGGCTTGTCTGAGACCATTGGAACTAGGCTAATTTATCCCACTGTATTTCTGACATGGAGAACATACCATTATCTCACCACGAATGATTTCACTGGATGCAAAAGACATCTACTTTTAGAAAGAACACTATAGGTCATGATCTACAACAACACAACCTAACTGTATCTTCAGCTAAAGGACAAAGAAATCATAACATATTCTGGCAGGTGCTTTGGAACTAGCTCAGGTTAGTCTTAAACCACCAAAAATCATTATCATTACTAGGCAATTCAAATGAGAGAGCTGTTTTCGCAAAACGGTATTTTAATGGGCCTGAAAATAAGAACAGAGCAGCAGGGAAGTACAGAATGTTATCTCAAAAGCACTTGCTGCACCCTTAAATAAAATCCAAAGACAATTCTTCTCATGGACAGATAGAAGGGTTTGTTTGCTGCTTGTCACTGGGTGTACGCGTGAGCTGCATGCCCTGGCTCAGACGTCAAAGCCCTCTCTTCAAGCAATGCCTTTAGGCTTTCAGCAATGCCTTGAACACCTAAAATTAAAGGTGAAGAGTCTGCACAGCAAGAATATTAGTGTAGCATATATTTAGAGGTTTGTATTAATAAAACAACTGTTCTCTGTAACTTTCCAGCTGAATTAATGTTGAAGCTGTTGTCATTTTTTAAACATTCTGTAACCACTGCTTTGCTAAAACAGAAATATTAGTTTAAGCTTTTCAGAGCAACAATTTCGAAGTGTATTCAATTGCTTCTCGACTGCAAACTAGTCTAATACTAGTCTAATTTTTAGCAATGTTCATAGATTGTGTCATAGCTAAAATTCCATATAAGCATATTTTTAAAGTTATCTTTTTTCACTTGGCTATTTTGTTCAAGATTTGCTTTCTCATGGAAGAGCTGGGAAAATATGCATCCCAAGCTCTGTAAAGAATGCAGCCTCTGCTCTGCTTTATGTCAAATGATTTCTTCAGCTCTTAGAGAAGGGACACTAGACCTCAAACAAGGGTGCTGGCAGATAAAACCTCATTTGGTTTGCTTTCAAATTGTAATATATTAATTTATAGTTTTAAGGAAATGTGCATTGTATATGGGGCATTGGAGACTTCTGCAAAAGAAGAAGGGGTCATCCCTTCTATTGTGCTCTCCCTTCACAAAGCTGCTGCTTCCCTGATGGAGGAAGCAGCTCGCGGAGCTCTAAGGCACCAGCGTCACCCTCCACAGGGGACGAGGGCCAACGGCTTCAGACGGCACCAGGTCCTGGTGAGCTACTGCAGATCCTGTAGCTCTGCTGCTTGTAACAGTGAGAAAGCCCCCCAGAACTTCCTGTTCCTGCTGTGTGACAGTTGTGTGCTCTCTTCTCCTAAAGCCAAGGGTACAATTTGTTTTTTGTTGGGTTCTGTTGGGATTTTTTTATTTTTAAGTTTCTGGATGATTGATTGTTTCCAGTTTAGCCTTTGATACATCAAGGAATTCTTAATATTCTTCTCTCTGGCAGATCTTAGAGTTGCCTGTACGAGTTTTTTAATGCTACTCATTGAACTGCTGTTCAATAAAAGTCAGTTCTCCAAAAACACATACAGTTGGAATACGCTCTTTTGCTGGCACTTTTCCCCCACTCAGTTTTCCTTTTGAAAAGGAGATATAGAGTCTGGTCCTGTGAAATTCTGTGTACAGCTATGTCTGGAAGATTGAAGCATTGCTTGTCCAAAAGGAACTAAGAAGACCCTCCAGAGTGCTACTAGCTTGGACTTATTTGACCAAAGGTTTATCTGCTATTCTCCTTAATTACAACAGCTCAAATAGAAGGATGTCTCCAAGCTTTATTAAAATTGTCTTTTTTTCTTTTTTTTAATTCATCTAATGGAAGAAAAACAAGGAAAGGAGACATTTAAAGCAGAACAGTAGAAAGCAAAAGTGCATTCAAAAGTGGTACTAAAATAACACTCAAAGGAAAAAAAATGGTTTAAACGTGTCATATTTTTTTCCCAAAGTTAGATTTTTCCAGCATTAATATTTCAAAATATTCTTGGAAAGCTGTGACTCAATCTCTAATCTCAGAGAAGCCTGATTCAGTACTAGTAAAATCTACCTTCATAGTGCAGAGAGGATTTTACATGATTGTTCAGATGATCCCAGATATCTGATGCATTTAGATGAATATAACAGGAGGATTATATCTAAGGTAGTACATTAAACAGTGCCAGGACTTGGGCATAATTTTGGCACAGACCAATTTGTGCTCCTCCTGGAATGGTTCAGGAATTAGGCCTGGCTAGGGACTCAGCAGGAGTTTGGACACTGCTAACTTGTTGAGGAGGCCGAGTTTAATAATATAGATGTGACCAGATAGTGACTGTTGGCACCGCGGTCAGAGAACAGGCATGTGGTTTGTCTAAACTCCCGATAATAGACACAGCCAAGGTGTCACCCATGAACTCCTTACTGTCTCTGTGTGGCCATTACCACATTACTTTCAAATGAGGAGGAAAGTACGAGTGGGTCAACTGTGAACTCCCTCTCTGCCGAAACGCCGAGCAGAAGCGCGAAGCCCTGATGCTTGCGAAGGGCAGGCCGGGCAGGCAGCAGCCGCGCAGAAGGCATGGCCGGGGAGCAGCAATTCCTGAGGAAGAGTGCCCGGGAGAGAGGAAGAGCACTGTGACGTGGGTTACTGCCACGCCACTCCTTCCCACTCTCCCTCCTCTGCAGCAAGTACGACCACGCTGGCCACACGTTTTTTCGCCCTGTGGCACGGGCTCTGCTGAAGAAGCACTGCTGAAACAGCGGAAATAAGACTCTCCCCTCAGCCGCTGTGTGGCTGTACCAGAGCATCAGGTGAAGATGCAACGGCGAGGAGAGGCCGGCGCAGGCCCGTGACCCTGCGGCGTGGGAGCGCTCACGGAACGGCGCAAGGGCGAGCCGGCTGGGCCAGGAGAGACGCGAGGGGCTGGAACAGCATCGGGATAAGCGGCGCATTCTGACAACTTAGCTACAAATCCCTACCAGATGACCTTGGTGAAATACTTTTTTTTTCAGCGGCTCTTAGCTTGGCACAATTTTCACAAGAACTGCAAAAGCCGGTTCCTTGCCTTAGAGCAGCCCCTCAGCTGCTTTTCAATAGTTAGCTCTGGAACAGGGAGACGTTGAAACTCTTCACCCACATGGTTATGGGACTGTTTTTAACATGTGCAAACAACCATTTTTTCTCTCGTCTCATTCTTGGAAATGCTTAAAGCCCTCTAGCTGAAACTTCCAAAAACAATTTAGACCCGGCCAGACATCCAGCCCCAACAACTGAAGTCTGGCAAAGCTGTAAGCAACTGCATTTCATACAGTGTTACACTTTTTAATGAGAAGTGTCAGGCAAGCCTGTGTAGAGGCCTGTTATCAACTTGCTCTGTGTTATGTCTTCTTTTCTATGTCCTACCTTAACATCATGCTTTGCATGTCAATTGTCACACCTGAATTTTAATATAGAGTTTAATATCTGCTCATACGCATGCTTTCAGTTCTTATTTACTGATAACTCACAGTAGATTAGCTATATTTTCCTAACAGGATGACAAATCTGAGACTATCAGAAATCCTTCGAATGCATCTCTTAACAGAGTTTCACATTATTTTCTAATCAGAAAAATCTGTGTAAACCTCAGGGAAGTATCGCAATGGAACATCCTGACTTTTCAGTTATCTCATGGCTTCAAGGAGGGACTCCCAGAAAAGATTAAAGAGAAAGCAATGGAAGCAGTTGGCTAAGATCAAATGGTTCTCCTTTCTAGAATTAAAAATGAGACTAATAATGTACATATCTGTCTTGACCAGAGTGCTTATCAACAAATCCATTCCCTCCATTCTGCGTTCAAAAGAAACACTTCCAAAGATGCTAAGAATACAGACACAGGGTTTCCTAAGTAAAGCCATTTTTCCATATATTTTTGTTTACCTATGAAATACCAGAAGCAGTATCTTTTCTTGCTTTCACTGTCTTATTCTTAGTGTATTTTATGCTTTCTTAGTGTGTACAGGAAAAAGAATTTATTCATGATGAGTGAGCTGATACAGGCAACGCATTTTCAAACATGCCCTAAGAAATTTCTAAATACTTCTTGTTACGATTGTAGCCAAACTTCCTAAGTTTTTTCCTTTATTCAATCTCTAAACGATCTATTATGGCTGCGCTCTGAAAATACATGAAAACAACATAACATTTGCAATTTATGTTTTCCTGCCTGTAATGCACTACGACAGCATTTTTAAGATGTACTTATTAGACACACAGCCAGCATTTTCTGCTGTGTTCTGGAGAATTCTGGCCTATTAGCCTACAGGGAAGTTTTAATGCAAATGACTGGAGGCTGCCTTTTTTTTTTTTTTTTTTTTTTTCCCATAAAGAAACTGTTTTAATTCAGGGGATTACACAGATGAAATGCTATTCTGAAAGGATTAGGAAACAGTGATTCTGCTGAAATCTACCATGGCAGAACTGCAAAATTTTAACCACTACTTTCCCCTTGAGAAGTTTGAGGACAGATCCACCAAAAAGAAGATTTATGGTAGGACAAACCTAGAATACATATGCTGAGTACTTCTTAAATTTTCAAAGGTTACAAAATGTAGATCTTCACTGGATTCACAGTGGCTCAGGAAACTGTGATTTGTAGCTTTCCTAACAGTAACTTGACGTCATCTTACTTATTTGTACTGGCAGATTCTTTTTTTCAGTGATGGTTTTGTGCTTGCTTCTTCCCTCTATGGAGAGAAATGGGAATATAAGATTAATTCCAAAATTCCCTGACTCCCAAATAAATCCCCGAGGCCAGTAGAAAGGCTGTGACGCCTGCACATCAGCTCAGCAGACTCAAGGCTGTGCTGTTTGCAACTCTCTCTGCTGTTACCACTGCATACTAGGCCCGCACTTGATGCACAAGAAGTCATAGGTACCTTCAAAGTGAAGCAGAAAAAAAAGTGTTTTCCCTGTCTTCTTTTTTCCACATGTCCTGATTTCCTTCTATAGCTGAGCAATGTTTAAAGTGCTTGCTGTACAGGAAAGAGCTGTTGTTCAAATTACCTAACTGATGCAAAACAAGTATTTGAATACAAATGACTAAATTTGTTGCAGGGAATCACAGTTCTGTGATTCTGTGTTTAGCTTTGAGTCTCCCCAAGTCTCAAATCCTGTTGCAGTGAACATCTAAGTAATTCATACAAAGTAGAAAAGATTGTTTGGAGAGAATGAAGAGTCACTCCAGAATATGTTGCATTTAGACTGTTTTTCTGGCAGGTGGAACACAATGTTTTAAGCCCATGTCTTGAAGCAAGAAAGTATCCTAGCCTTTTCCTTTCTGTTTTTTGTTTTTGTTTTAGCGTAATTCCAGGCTCACTCTCATCTTCCTGTTTAGCTATGAGAAGCCCATAATAAAAACAATACTTTGGAGTCCAGTAAAATATTTAATCTAAACTAAAATAAATGTGCCTCACTGCAAATCCTAAAAAAAAAAAAAAAAAAAAAAAAATACAGCAAATCATGTATTTGTTTTTATTTTTTGGGTTCATCCATCACTCTAAAAAGTACAAATACATGCACAGGCTTAATCATAATTAATTTTCCTGGGAAACTTTTGAAGGACTGGCTGAGCAAAGTTCTATTTCCACTTTTCTCTCTGGACTTTTCTCTTACTTGCTGACTGCTCCTCAGATCTATCCTCTCCCTCTTTCGCTCTCTTGAACCATCACAGGTGCATGGAGAGAACACAGAGCTCTGAAGCAAATGTAGATATTCTCGTTTTCTGCCTGGGAAGAAACAGTTCTGTGTATGTGAAAAGTTTTTGTGTGTGCGAATCACTGTGATCTTACTGAGCAATTGGTTATGACTTGAAAGCTTTTATGAACCAAGAAATCACAGCGTGTTTGCTAGGGAATTATGCATTAAGATGGATAACATATCATTTCTTTTACACTAACCACAGTAACAAATATAGCTAATATTATGGTAGCAAAGGTAACAGCTAAAGTAATAGTTGTTACTCAGCCGAACAAACATCATCTGACTTACTGCATAGGTTCGTACTTACTATTCTTTCTTTGTAAGGGAATAAGGGAAGAAAGGGAATAGAGAGCTGGCACTGTGTCACAAGCGATGTGACACAAGCTCACGTTACCCCAACACAGTCCTGCCACCTCCCTTGCCTAGGCTGCCGCAGGACCACGAAAGCCTTTGGCACTTCCATCAGCTGGCTAGCAGGCTCCATCCCCTAGAGCATTTCAATGGAAAGACTCCTCTTCACTGCGGTCTTCGCAGTGAAACCCATCGTTTCGTAGAGCATCTGTTATTGATTCCCCTGGTGCGCTTCTCAGCGACTTCCTAAGGTTCTCCAGGCTTTGCAACTTCCTGCTTGCTGAAACTGCTTCTAAGCATCTCACCAGGTACACGTGCTCCCTTACAGGTGCCTGGTATGCATAACTGCAGAGTTTTCAAGGGGAAAGAGGAGTTGCCCTTGATGCAGGTCAAGCCATGAAGAAGCCAACGTTTTCAGTCTAAGTAAAGGAGCCTTGAGACAGGGTTGATGTTGGGGTGAGCTGAAATGTTATCTGTCAGCTGTAGCTGTCAGCAAAATTATTAAAGAACAGCAGCTGCATCATGCCACTAGCAGAGGAGTGGAGCAATCGTAACTCCAAAATAGATTTTAGTGTCAGACAGAGTTTTCTTCTAATGAACCCCATTAATAGTCATGGACTACTTATTTTCAAATGCACTCGGAGCGAGTTGATAATGCTACTGCTTGTAAAATGCTTGAAACATAAACGCTTGAAATACAAATAAAAAGAACTACTTAGAGCAGCACTTACAAAAAGGTATGCCACTACTCTTCTATAATGTAATTTTCCTATTAATTATTCTCAACTTCTGTAGCCTTAAATTTGTCCTCATAATTTTTAATATGTGAGTGCTGATATGACAATAAAATATGGAAACCATGTTTCTCAGTTGGAAGAAAAACTAGATTTCCTTAGCTTCTGTAACATTTAATCTTCCTTTTCAGAACACTTAATTAATAAGATACTAAGATAATCTGAAAATTTTTATTAAAGAATAACATCTCACTGTCTTTTTGGGTTGTCATTAAAGAAACTAATAAGCTGTTGTCTCTTCTGGATCTTGAGTTCCAAGATAAATGTTATAAAGCTTGTGGCAGGGTCTCATTGTTTACAGCTTGGAAAATCTTATGCAACAGCATAATGCTGTTCTGATTTTTGAGCTGCTGCTAATGAAATACAACCAGACAGGGTACATTGCCATGAGTCAGGAAATCTGGATGTTCCTGGATAGAGGCCAAGGGAGCTTAGACACTTCAGGGTTGTGATGTATATGTAACCCTTGGGGGGGATGCAGTCAGTTTTTTCAAGTATCTCAAGCTGCCTGATTCAAGAAACCACCAAATGACCACCCTGAAATGAAGTTAATAACTGTCTACTTCTCAGATTCTCAGCTTCCCTTGTTTACCCCTCAGGAAAAAAAAAAAAAAAAGAAGCAGACTGTCCGGCAGAGCTGGAGATTAGATAGGATGTTCAGCCTTGAGAAAGCAAATTCTAAACCCAGAAGGGTTTTAGAAAAAAACCCTGAACAAAAAAGCATCTCTCTCCTGCCCCCCACCCATATTCTGCAATTTGCTGTGAGACTTCCAACCTTTTGAAGACATGGTCTGTTAAAGAAGGGTAAAGATGCTATCATTTTTTGGTAAGAGCATGGGTGCTATCACTGCGTGTGTGTGGTGAGGACTCCCCTGGCCACCATGCCAAAAGCTGGCCCCTTTGCAGCCACCCTACCGAAATGGCACTCACATGTGTACAGGCATTTGGGATACTTTAAAATGAGCCCTGTTTTCTGAGGGGAAGCTACTGGTTTCTTAAAGTCAGATCATCCACAGTGATGGTGCTGGCTTCTCCTCCTCCTTTCCACTCCCCTTTCTTGCAGCTATAACAGGCCAGAAGACTCTCCTTTCTCACTCTTATCCTCCCCTTTCCTGATGGCTCCTTGTCTCCCACCAGCCTTCCCCGCAGCCCCTCTGGAGGCAGGACTGCAGTTTTCTCTGCTGCTCGGGTACGTGCCCTGTGTTTGCTCGCCGCCGGCCTGGTCCTTGCGGACGTGGCAGTGACCTTCTGGACCGCTGTGTCGACACTTCTGCTTTCTCGGGGGAAGGTCTCGCAGTGAAGAAGTGACCTTCATGAAGCGCAAGGAAGGTGATGTGTTCACCTAATCCTTTACCCCTTGCGAAGACTCCTAAGCAAACTAAGGAATAATTTGCAGATGCCCTGCAGATGCAGATCTGGACCTGCTTCAGGCCCTCCGTCCCAGTTGGTGCTGCCACTGAACTGAGGGGCAGCACCCAACGGGACCTCTTGGCAGCACCCGGCCCCAACAGGCCTGTGAGGAGGCACTGGTGCCAGTGCCCGGCTCCCTCCTGCCCTCAAGCTTGTCAGCTCTCGGAATGTGCTGCCACTCAGCCATGTTCAAAACATTGACTTAAGTCTCCAAAATCATTGGGTTCAGGAGATTCTAAAATCCACAGTTGCAGAGTCCTTTTAGCTGCCTTCCACTGTGGCCAGAACATTTAGAGCTTACAGGTCTGGAGCCACGAGGACTCTACTTTTTATGGTGCATTTTTTTTTTTTTTTAACACCGCTAACTGGGGGTAATGGCAACCTAAATCCTACAGCCAATCTTTATCAAAATTTTATCAAAATCTTTATCAAAGCCAATCTTTATCAACATCTTTTTCAAAAATGCCATCTACCAAAAGAGCCATCGAAGCATCTAACATTGCTCCAGACAACTGGGCTGAGCTGAAGGCCCAAGCCAGGTATTGCCCCGCCAGAATGAGCCCAAGGAGGCAGCACAAAGTGAAGACATGGGGGTTGCATGGATTACAACTGAACCCAAAGGAAGGCTTTTTTTCCTGAAAAATATTCCTTCTTAATACTGACACCAGCATAGTTTCTATTTTGGCATGTTTATGTTCTTGCAGCTTCCTGGACACATCGCTGGTCCTCCTCTTTCCTTTTCTGCTGCACTCCGCCGGGACGGCTGATTTCCCGCTACCCGCATCTCAAAGCAGAGTCACACTTCATTCTGGCGAGCTTCTGGGAAGGTGCCTATTCTTGTTCCTCAGATAAATTCAGTTTCTGCTCCTCCTTCTCCTTGTGGAATCTGGTTTCCAAGCAGGGCTATTTAAATCTCCTTATTCCAAATTACTTTCAGGATGTTTAATATTACAACATCTTATAGCATCAGATTCATTACTTTATTTACATTTGTAACATCCCAGGTGTTATTAAAAGCATAGGAGTATATAACTTGCTAAGAGTCATACAAGGAGTTAGTGATTTAAGAGCTGTCTGTTTAACCAGCCTTCTCCCCCAGCATGATACCTAACATCTGGCATTTTAAGGTAAGATTATTTGAAGGGAATACACAACACAATTCAAACATGGCATGAATATAGGGAGAGAATCTGAATTTAGAGAAGTGGTTCCTGTTAATAAGCAATCAATCAGCTGTGCTGTCATTCTTACAGTCTATTAACTTTAGTGTGGCTTTGTTTGTACAGGAGGAGGAGGTATCTAAATTAACTTTCCTTGTGTGCATTTATGCTTGCCACTGGCACTATTTTTAGATACTCAGTACTTCTCTGAAGGGATTTTTTTTTGAGTTGAGTTGGCAACAGTGGACTGCAAAATTGTTGTTCCTGGTCTCCTCAGTTCTTGACAAACAGTTACAGTTGTTGTGTTATGTTCAGGCTAGTTATTGAACATTTATGTAGATGATTTGGTTTATTTCTGACACTTTCTCTTCATGCTATTTGAGCTAGGGGGATATTCGGTATAATGTCCATAGCTAACATTTCATGTTTTTCTAGCACTTCATTAGTTCTCAGAGAACTGCGGTGATGCAGGTTGTGCGGCTCCTAGAGACGCTGAGCAGAGACTACAAACTCACTACTGGCAATTTGTTTTCTTGGAGCCAAGCAGCATTTTCACTGTCGCACAGAGGGCTCTCACTGGAACACAAGTCTGACCAGGTCTTCCTGGCCTCACGAGGACCATGTCAATCTTGTGTGTCCACTTAAAAATGGATCAAGGGGTCTTAAAGCTGTCTAGATTGCTCCCTCCCTCCATCTTTCTAACAAAAAGCTAATCCAAAATAATCCAACTTCTCTGATTTGAAATTAATGCACAGTCTAACTGTGTTCATGGCCAATTTATACCCACTTAATCCAAGGCCAAATACGTTGCGTTAAGCTGTCCCTCCCCTTCTCCCACTGCCCTCAGCATGTAGGCAACAGCCATAATCATCCTTTTAGCCATTAGGCTAAATGTTTTAGACTGCCCCAAGTGACACGGATTTTCCATTATCATTATTATCTGACCAGTCCTTTTGTGTATCTGTATAAACTCTGGAAACACTGAGGCTTTTCCTAGTTTTTCAGATCTTGGATATCTTCTCAATAGCTTTTTTAGTTTGTTTTCTAATTTCATAAGCCAAAGGACTGTGCAAGGGAGTTTCCTCACATTTACTTTAGTAAGGATTTTGGGGCTGATCTACCATAGTTTCTACTCTGGTGCCCTTGATTGAAAGGAAGTTTTCCGTATGCAGTAAAATGGGTTTAGTTACTTTTTCTCCGATCCATATACTACTTTTAAAACCATTTGACTCAAGCAGACGGGTTGGCCAGAGCTGCCGTTGTCTGATTAACCCACGTCTCAGAGTCCTTAGCTTTCAAATGCTAAACTTCATGGCCTCGTGCTGCAGCACTTCTCGCCTCCCAATCCGTCTGGTCTCTCTCCCTCCCTTCTTCCCAAATCTCACTGACTTAACCCGCACTGTAGCATATGGGCAGCTGTCACTCCAGAAGCTGCAGGGGTGATTCAGATGTGTGCAGGTCTGCTTAGTTCTTCAATTCTTCTCTGCTGCAAGTGGCGAGTATGTTCTAGCCAAATCCAATGGGATGTAAGAACTCTGTGCACCATCAGCTGTGGGAATTCCCATTTTTCTCCACTCATCCCTGCTAAAGATGGCAAATTCTTATAGTAGCTAGTTTTAGGAACATTGCTCCCTTATTCACCCAGAGAGGGAAAAAAGAGATTCTGTTTTCAAAGGTTTTGCTTAATAGCTGAAAGAAATCCTATATTAATAGGACTGGTCAATGACTTGGTAACAATTCTCTGCCTCTTCATTCCACCAAAAGCATTTCTATTTCCTACACACACAAAAAAAAAAAAAAAAACAGACTGGAACATCCTTTTGAGTGCCACAAGATGCTCTTTGCTTTCTGTGGCAGTAGCCACAGGTAAATTAGGTAAATTAAATTAGGTAAATTTAGGTACTTCCACAACAAAGGGCTTTTCCAAGCCAAAAAAAAAGGGCCTAAGCTCAGGTTACCCAAAACTCCACCTAGGAATCATGCTTGCCATATTTGCACCATCTTCACTTCCTGATTAGGATACAGTTAGAAAGAGATGTTTGGCAAGAGAAGTGAACATGCAGTGGAGGCCGACTTCAAGGTCTCCTTCCTCCTAAGTAGCTGTTTTCCGTCCTTATTCATTTATTATTTTCCATCTCTACTCTAGCCATTCAATTTTTTTGGACTTCTTGGAAAGATAAAGATAGAATCTTTTTAATGTTTTTCTGGAACTCTTTTGCAGAAAGATGGCATCTTAATAGCATCATAATTCTACATGTTCGTCTTTCCACCAGAATATGGGATGGAGGAGGAAGAAGAGGAAGTGCATTCTAAAAGCTGGAGTAAACTAGGATAGACAATTATAACTTAGTTCCTACTATGCTTATTTTAGAATAAAACGCAACAAACAAAACCAAACAAAAATACGACAGACTTTGCTTCTTTTCCTACTCTGAAAGTGCTGACCTGTGGTTTAGGTTGCTTTCTACTCTCAACCAGGGTACAGATTTCAGTACACTGATAATAATAGCTGCCAAAATATTTTTCAGTCAGTGATATTCAAAACATGGCAATCCGGATAAGATGCAAGCTCTTTCAACTAAGATAACGGAAAATAATCAAGGCCCTGAGCAACCCGATCAAAGATTGAAGTTAGCTCTACCTAAATTCTGCTTCTCTGATGCCATAAGCAGTGCCTAGATAAGGCTGTCTCAAAGCAGAGGCTGCTGCGACTCTCCCTGTTTGCAACGTGATACCTTCTGTGACTTAAGTCCTAGTTTCTGGCTTCTGCTGCTTGAAGTGGCAGTGGTTCCCATAGCCTCAAAACATGCGGTGCCTCCAGCACTATAGTAGGAGCTCGGCTGCCATGGGTGCCCCCCTGCACGGGAGGGACGCGCCGTCCTGCCCTGTGCCTGGCATCTAGCATGGCACTGTTCCCTTCCTTCTGCCTCCTGCCC
Source organism: Nothocercus julius (assembly GCA_013398735.1). Taxonomy (NCBI): domain Eukaryota; kingdom Metazoa; phylum Chordata; class Aves; order Tinamiformes; family Tinamidae; genus Nothocercus; species Nothocercus julius. Next base: position 3,285,054 of record VZSV01000085.1, read on the forward strand.
AGAGGTGAACTCAGGCATTGCTTTTCTATAAGGATTTTAGCAGAGCTGAGGATTGATACTCTTTAGCTATTGAAAAATAATTCAAGTTTCTTTTTTATTACAGGAGTCCTTCCAGAAAAAAATAGAGAGAGCTGAGATACTACAGAAAAACTACTGTGATCTTTACATCAAAAGTTAGGTCTAAGCGTTGCTGTGATTATAGGTGGTTGGCCATATGAGATTTTGGAGATGATTATAGATCACTGAAACAGAATTTGAATAGCCTTAACATGCTAAACTAAAATCTGTGTGTTTTGCTCAGTGCAACCCTGAACCAGCCAAAGTTAAGCATATGTGCTATGCTACCTTTTCGTTGGTGTCCTTGCCTATGACTTTAAGGCATATTTTTTCAACAATCTAAACCTTACGAAAAAGTGAGAATGTCCTTGAAGTCACATAACTACATGGGGTTTTAGGAATACCCCATCAACTGTGCTCAGAAATTTGAACTGGAGGATAAATTGCATGTGTTTTTCTTTAGTGTTTATTTGTTGTCACAGTAACTGCAGTTTTCCCAATAAATGGAAATTGCATCGTTTCCTGAGGCATTCAGGTTATTACACTGAAATAGCATCATGAACTCACCACCACTTCTCTCTTCCTGTTGTCAAGTTAGATCTCTTTTAGTTACAGGAACAGGCACTGAAACAGGTTAGTTTAGCTATCGTGCGTTAGAAAGCTGAAGCATGTCTGCTTAACCCCATTACAGCCTATGACTCATGCCTGTGTGGGAAAGACCTTATTTTCACAGAGATCTCTTAGATAAACAAGTCAAGCTGGCAGCAATTTGATTACACTGTTAGCAGTCTACGGCTTTCAGTTGCATTCATTTGGTTTATATTTGTTGAAAAATGCAATCAGTCTGATAAACCATAATGAAAATTCTTGTACCAAGGATAAAACTTTTTTATTCAACTACACTTTTTTTTTTTTTTTGCTTTGCTTTTGCATTTTGCTTTTTGAAGGAACAGCCTTAAAAACTGTCTGCAAGTTCACTTTCTGTCACTCCGGTATAATCTACCTTTTTTGGCAGTGCTTGTGGGATTTTTTGGGGGGAGGATTTTTTTAGTGAAGCTGCAACTCTTGCTAGCTCCGTTGGTTAGAACCCCCACCCCCTTCAAACCTACAAGCCTCAGATAGAAAAGGGATGTAGTTTCCAAAATCTTACTTTTCCACATGCACTGAAACGACCCCTTGAACAGCATAAATCACAAACACTATATACTTTGACACCATTTCCCCAAAAAGGAAATGCAAAGAAAGTCATCCTTACTATATTAAAGAGCTGTTAAAGGATATATATCAAACTCAAATAGTTACTTCAAATTAATTGAAGCTTTCACTCTTGTTCTGAAACCCCTCCATTTAATATCTGAATGAGTCTGGTCAAGCCACAGATTATTAAGATGGTAGGCACCTTTTTATCAGCTTTGAAAGGAAACTAAGCTGAGCAATCTGCAGCAATCATTTAAATTCACACACCCCTTTGCTTGTGTCAGCTAACAGCAACGAGCTGGGTTGCCCATTTAAGGGAAAAAGAACAAGCTCCAGCCTATTTCCCTGTACTTCATGTGTGTTTGTCCCACTCCTTCAGCAATGCATTCGGTAATGCCAAAAAGCATTTCTTTCCTTACGAAAGGCAGGCACATGTGCAGATGCGTATGCACACATTTGGGGTTAACTTTCAGCTTTGATAGAGCTGCAAAATTAAGAAACTGGATGTCAGAATTGTCATTTTTGCTTTCTGTTCAGTAATACCACATATAGCAATTACCTTTGAACTGGTAAAAAAATGAATAGCATTTCCTGCATTCTAGGTAGACAGGGATAGATCATGTATTTCAATGGTTGTAGAATTATAAAATACGATTCTGAAATATCCTGTAATTATGCTTTTAAGATATATACACTTAATGTTAGTAACTATCTTCCTCTACATTTGAGAAATGTATAAACCTTTTTGTGGAGCCCACAATCTATGCAATCTTACATATCATCTTGTATGTATGTTTTACTTCTGGAAAAGACTTATAGTCCAACTGAAGCAAAAAGAGAATGAGAGAGTAAAACCATCCACAATTAAGCAAAAAAATACTGTCCCAGTTTAGTAGGACTTTGTGTCTGCATTGATATCAGCACTTGTTTTGCTAAGATGATAAGACTAAAAAGTAACACAGAAAGTGTAGATTATCTGTATAAACTGGAGAAGTGGCTGAAAAATCAAAAAATTAAACTCTGAACAAGTGTCCAGAAAGGCAAACTTTTACTAACGCGTTAGGTGACACAACATGGTTAGAGACTCCCGTTGCCATTCCCAAAGAGGAAACGGGCACAATTGTTCCCACCCACTGGACATTAGCACATCAAAGATAACTACAGGGCTGTGTTATAAATACTTCATTTTCTAGTATGACTAACTTGGTACAAATAACAGCCATGGAATGAGAAAAGAGAGGCTAAGAAATATTAACTCTTCACTAAATAACCGTTTCCCCAGTGAGAATATCTCCAACACCAAAAAAAAGAAACTTTATTCCCAAATTGGTTGTACTAGTTCTGTCATTTTAAATGACTAGTGGACTCTGAAATTTGCTGGTATTATATATAAAATTGGGGAAAAACTTGCAGTAGAAAACACTAAGAGCAATAAAAGGAGAGAAAGCTCAAAGACCAGAAAGCACTAGAATAAGATGCTGAAGCTGGAAAGTCTAGGTGTTTGTGTTTCTTGTAAAGAAATGTTTAAACTTTCCTACATAACAGATAACAGATAACAGATAACAGATAACCTTACTACCTAGCCTATTTTCGCATTTTATTTTTCATTTCTTTTCTCATGTTTTAGACATTAAACATTTTTGGTGAAATGGAAAATTAATGAGTAGACAATGTGAAGTGCCTTGTCTTTTGTGCTATTGTTTGCTCTGGGCTCTTCGCACATACTGTAGCTCTATTTCTTTGAGTGGTGTTTTGGATTTGCGAAAAACAAAATCTCTGCTCCCAAATTCAATTTATATTTTAAATTAGTATGACAAACTGCAACAACAGACCATTAGAAACAAGGAGAGGAAAGAGGAAAATAGAGAGAAAGCAAAGCGTCTCTTAGGAAGAGAATTATTTGGGCAGGACTATTGATTATCTATTTTGTTAAATGTTCTTGAGGGAAATCAAAAGAAAACACACTTTGCATTCAGTGGCATAATCTGGGCCTTTGACTCAGCAAAACTCTGAGGCGCATTCTTACTTTATGCCTGCGGGCACATCAGCAGAGTTACATGAGGTCACCAAAAGCCTTATATTAAGCACCTTACGATTCTGTGCCACCAGAAAGATCACTTTATTGATACACCTATATCAGTAAAAGTAATTATAATGGAAATGGGTGCGCTGAAGAAACTATGACTCGGAGGAACACAGCAGGACATACTGCTAAAAGCGGGGATTTTCTGAAAGAACTGCTTCCACTGTGCACCCTGCTACCAGAAAGACCAGCTCTATCTTTGGGTCTCCTGCCTCAGTCAACAGAGCCCTGCTAGTAGCAAACACCAGTCTTTACATGCCAACAGTCTCAGGTTTTACAGTGATAGACACTATAGAAAACCCACATATCGTGAGATCATTTTCAAGTATAATGAAGCCCTCAGCACAGAAAGTGGACCAGTTAATACCTGCGCTGAGATTAAGAGCCTACGAGATATAAGCAGGAGGAGCATGGATAGATCTCAGCGGATGTAGGCTGGGACAGAAGTGCAGTGAGTTTGAAGACGAATTTCAAGCCTTGAATTCTCTTGTTAAAAAGAAGCAGAGGTTCTATAAAGAGCCCGAAAGATGAGGGTGATGACAAAATACTCAGTTAAGATGATGACTTAAGCTGTGGCTAGATTGGCAAAAAGAGGCCATAAATTATAATATTGTTATAATGAAGGTGAAAGAACTGAGCCACTGGCAGAGTTTGGAAGTGGATTCAGAGTGGGAGAGATATACAGTCTTTAGCGCTGTGAAAGGTACCATTCGTTTTCCAAAGCCATGGGAATAAAAAACAGAATCAAAGTAACATAGAGAAAATAAATGGTTATGCTATGTGTACTTGTCTTCCAAGAAAATCTCTAGGAAGGAGAATATCACCAAAACCTCAATTACTGTTCAATTTGATACAAAATTGAACTTGGTTTCACTGCAATCATTAGTAAAATTGGCTATTATTCAAAAATGAAACCATCTGTTGAATAGCCACATTACATATTCCACAGTTTTGATTGGAAAATCTCACAGCCTCTTTGTGAACACCTGTTGGGAATAGTAATTTTAGCCTCCTTCCCCATTTTGAAATGGAAAGGAAGACAGATGTATTTAAAACCACAACTCCATGTGTTACAATTGGAAGTTACTTTTGCAACTGATCTATAGTCCTGTTCAAAGGCAAAAATTGCCTTTTGCTTTTAAAAACTGTGGTAAATGTAGATTCTGCAAGAAAACTAAAATTATAAAGCCATATATTTTGCTGAGCAACAGCCAAAAACAGAAAGCAACCAGTAATTAGCATAAAATTTCCACATTTTATATGGATTTTGTCATCTATATGTACTGATACATTTCTCCACATTTTTAATTATTTGCCAAATTATTCAGTAAAAATTAAAAAGTTGCTTTCACTCTAATGTCCAGAAGACAAAAACTGTACAAATTATACTGTCTCAGTTTTAGTTTTGCATCTTTCTTTGAAAAAATAATTTTCTCAAGAAAAGTCTATATTAAAAAGTAATATCAAAGCTTCTGTTTGGCATTTAGATTTGAGATACCATAGAGCTGTAGTAATTCCACAGTAATGATTATCATATTAAATCATAGCCACCAAAAAGCATTCCTACCAGCAAGTAGTAAGGATTGCTTAAGCTTAGTGTGCCCCTTGCTATGAAAGAAAACGTAAATTACATTATTTTAGCTTTTAAGATTTTTTTCCAATCTTAATGCTTCCTTTCTTTTATTGTTTCACAGCAGTTACATTCTCAAACATCAACAAGACACAGTTGCTTCAAAATATTTTCATTTCATCCAACTTGTAAGCGTTCCACTGCTAGAATGTGGTACTCGTGATTTATACAGTATGTAGGGATGAACCTAGAATTACTTAGCTACAGCAAGACACGCTCATCTTCCTGAGCCAGTCCCTTAGTCCCTTAGCCAGTCCCCAGCCTAAGTGTCAAACTGCACAGAGCAGTCAGTCCATTCCTTCTTTAGGGTAAAGATTTTTCATCCGAGACAATTCTACATAAATCCCCATCTAGGAATTTTGCATGATTTAAATGCATTCTTTACATCTTTGCCTTCATAACTTCATATATAATATGAATTCATAATCAGTGCTTTTTTAAAAAAAAAATATGGATACTAAATTTCTTTCTCATGGATAAAATAGCTTTAAAAAGCTGAGGCAGGGGGAAGAAGGAGAGAGGATTGTGCTCATTCTTCAATTGACCAAACAACTTTTGTCAGTTTAGACATAAACAAATCATGCTAAGCAATTCCTCCCTCATACTGCATGACCACTATGTGACCATAGGATATGCATTTCATACATATAAACAGACTTCTATTGTGCTGTGGGGGGTAAAAGAGCTGAGAACTGGTTTCTCATTTCTTTTGCTAAAAGAAATAATCACTTCACAAACAACGAGCAACTCGAGCACACTGGGGTATAATAAGCATAAGGTCACTCTTGAGGAAGATTGTGTTATAAAGTGAATCAATCAAACATAGATTAATGCTCTCTCTGTATAAGTAAGTACAAGAGGAGGAACCAAGTCCTGCTGTCACAAGGGTAGTACAAAACATACGAGGTGTGTCTGTGCATTTAATGTTACTCAGGAAAGAAAAATAAAAATGCTCTAGGTCACAAATTGTTCAACTAATGCAGTTACTGAATGGCTGTTTCCTGTTACCACACAGGCTGTTACTGTCTTTTAATAAGCTACTAAACTCTCTCTGGTACGGGATATGTATTTTATTCTTAAATCTTAGTCTTCTGTCAGCACGTGAGCAGAAAAAAAACCTTTATGTCAAAATCTATACTTTTTTCTTCATATTATTATTAGTTACTTGATTATTCTTTGTTCTAAAAGTACAAAAATTATCTGAGTAATTGTGTTCTGTGATGACCGAGCAAAACAGACACATCCAAACCTTTTATCCCAACTTTTCTCTACTGAAGCTTTCAGTTCATGCAGAATATTGTTCATAGAAGGAAACAGCAATGATTAGAAAAGAAACTTGCCTCTTGTAAAAGGAATGCATTAAGAATAGTCAGCTAAATCTTACCTGTGAGCCCTGGGAATATATCTTTTACACCTCAAGATCGCAGGAGCTTGTCCCACAGTGCTACCACAGTAGCAGCCTGATCCAGCCCTAGGAAAACACAAAGGGAGAAACTTTTCCCACTTTCCTAGGTCCACCAGCGGCTGAAGTGGTGAAGGCGATGGGACAGAGCGCAGAAGACCGTGGCCACTTCTCAGAAATCCCCGGCAGCAGAAGTAGGGGGTATTCGCTGTCCGTGTCTCACCCAGACTTTTGTTTGAGAGTTTTTTCAACTGTTGCTAGGTGGTGGTAGGCTTTGGCAGTTTAGTTCTCAGATTGTATTTCCCCTCTTCTGGTCTCTTCACACAGTGTTACAGCAATGACTTTGTTGAGCTCAGCTCGCTTGTGCTATATTTAACCAGTGTTCTCAGCAAGTCAAGCCTGTCAACAGCTGAGAAGTTTGGAGCGGGCTTTGCTGAGTTCCTCAGCTGCTGAATTATCAGTGGATGTAGCACTGCACAGCCCAGCTACTACATTCACTGAAAGATTGCGGAGAAACTGTCAAATCCTTTTAAGGCTTCCAGTGACTTCACGGGAGTAATTACTATTTAAAGCACTAAATACAAGCGAGGCATTTAGGCATATATTTTAGGCTGCTAGAGAAAGAATACTTGTGTTCATAGCAGATGAGTTCAATTATTTATACAGTGAGGATTTTCCTAGGACATGTAGGAAGTTTATAATTTGAAAGGTATGCACTTCACTTGAGGAAAAAGTACACGTGGGGAGAATTTTTCATAGCGTATTTTTTACACAGTTTAAAAATATTAAGATGACATAGAGAAATTAATGAAAGGCTTAGGTTGGAAAGCTTTCAGTGAGATATTTATTCCAAAGACAACCCCGTTCTTCCAGACCAAGAGCTTCTTACAGTAATTCCTGCTCTGCCTCTAGCTCTTACTGGAGAAGAAAAGGAAAGCCACAAAAACTCCAATTAGTTCGATATGCAGCAGGCAAGAAAGAGCTTTAGGGACACATCACCCCAGGGTTGTGTACATTTTATTGTGGCCATGCTTGCTTCTGGATCTAATTACTGATTTGAGTTCTAAGCCATAAGTCTCTTAACCAGAAGAACAGCTTTTTAGCCTACAAAATACCATGATATCAAGGTTGTCCAAAGACTTAGCAGATATCAGACTGCAGAGAAACGTTACACTAACTCCTGTGAGAACAGCCCCTGGAAATGTCTCCGGCAAGGGAAACTCCTCCCCTGAACAACTCTCTTCTGATGGGAGCTCTGCTTCAGAGAGTCGTGCAAAATGGACATCTTCTGGAAAGCTTATCCCTAGTGACAATTTGCCATCCTCACCTGGGGGTAGATGAGGAAGAAAGGAAAAAAGAAGGAAAAGGAAGGAAGGAAGGAAGGAAGGAAGGAAGGAAGGAAGG
>VZSV01000085.1:3292870-3315719 GCA_013398735.1 Nothocercus julius
AGGAAGGAAGGAAGGAAGGAAGGAAGGAAGGAAGGAAGGAAGGAAGGAAGGAAGGCTAGACAATCTGTTCATTGGTCTTCATCCATGGAGGTATCCAGTCCTTGCTGAGCAAAAGCAAGGGATTCAAGCAAACTATTAATGATGCCCATGAGTCATGCTGGTTAACTGTGCAAATTGTAAGATAGATAACAAAAAGGTGTCATGATCTTTGTGGTGATTTCAACATGTAGGAACCTAATGTCAAGTAACTGATATACCAACATCACACTAACAGTGTATTTATAAATGCCCCAGATATTTCCAATGTTTCAAATAAATTTTATTTTGGTACCAAGTAATAATCACTAATCTCTTGTTGTCCATTTAAATATTTGACTTGGACAGGATAGCTAGAATGTGTAAAAATATGAACTCTTCTGTTTTACAGAAACAGCTATTTGGAAGATTATTGTAGAAATAGATAATGTTTTGGCACAAAGCTTTCTGTTGCATGCTTACACTTTGAATTTAAGTTACATATTACCCATATTTTAGAAAGAACATCTAATTTTTTTCTCCCATGTCAAACTGAGGTATTCCAATCTGATGAATATCTTTTTGGCTGCTGTGGCCTTAACTTATCCCTCAAAATGCAATATTAATAGTACTTTATCCATTAAGCTAGAACAATAATCAGGCAAGCAAAGTAATTAACTTGACTCATAAATCTCAGTGAAAACAAGTGATTCTTAGCATTTCTCTCCCATTAGTTAGTGGTATACTCACAGAGTGGAAAATAAAGCAACTTCTTAGGAGGGTGATTAGCAACCTCTGCTGCCAGCCCATGTGGTTGGGTTTCAGTGGTGACCTGCTGATGCATGTCTGCGCACTCTTGCACAATTGCAACCTTAGTCCCCAGCTGTAAACCACAGATATTATTCTTATAACATAATAGGAATCTGAGCAAGATTGGGAGGAATTCAGAAGATTTTACAAGTGAATCAAAGAAAATATAAGAATCTCTAACATAGGAAAGAGTATAGTTAATCTGCATTTGTGGAAGTGAAAAATTTCATACAATATGAAAATGGTTCATATATAGGTGTCTTCTCTACTGGTTGGATGAAAAAATATTTATAAATAGAGAGGGTATGGAGGATGGGGAATATCGATGGAAATAGAAAAGGACCACCATCTTTTTTGTGCTAGTTATCTGAATTGCTCAAGGTCACAAAAGAGATGACTCTACTGTCTTGGCCAACATGGACTATTAGAGTATTGTACATGATCTTATTTCAACAGGATTATTTCCAGAGCCAGGTACTCCTCCTCTGTGTGAAACAAAAGGGCAGAATGTGGCCCTAGAGAGTGAACAAGAGCAGTAGCAGAAGCTGTTGCCATTTTTGGACCTAATGCTAGTGACAGATATAGATGAGAGATTTGTATTTAATTTTGCAGTAGTCAAATTCTTGTGTGATTGCCTAAAATGTCTTGGCACAGATGATATGCCTTTCAATGTATTATATGGGGAAGAAATGTAGGACCTTTTCAGAAACTTAAACATCTGGAAGTGAAAACAGAGTGACTGTTGGTTTTGCATGACAAAAAAAAAAAGCGGCACCCTACACTTTCTTTCTCAGTGTCTGACCTTTAGCTGAAGACGGAAAATGGTGTATGATTCTCTGGTGCCATGCTCTAACACCAGTGGTTAGAAATTTGAAATGTGTTCAGAAGGAAGTTACATGGCCTCCATGGAATATATGTAACAGTAAAGCACTGAAAAGTTTGAGCTGTTTATTACATCCCAAGAAAACCTAAGTTGTTTATGGTCTACAGGTATCTGCATGACAACACCGTTTTTGACAGAAGGGTTTTTGATCAAAGAAAGGCATCGTGGATCCAGAAGCTTGAAGCTGGAGTTCAAAAACCTCAGAAGAAAGATGCATATTTTGGACAATGACAGTTACTAACAATTGGGATTTTTTTCCTAGGAATAAGTCTTTTCAAGAATGGATGACTTTCTTTTAGATATGCCATAGTTCAGTGCTTCTCAGCTGATGTGTTGTCACCTCTGGGAGGTCGTGACAAGCAATAAAGAGGAACATGAGACAATGAAAATTTTGTCAGAACATTTATCAAAGAAAATCTTGGTCTTCCCTTTCCAGTACACAAATTTTCAAGGTTCAGTATTAATCTCTAAGAGCACATATATACACATATTACACATTTTATAGGATTGTCTTTGCACACACTATTACATTTCTCCCTAATTGTTTTAGTAGAAAATGGGAAAAAAAAATTACAACCTGAACTGTCAATCTAAAAACTTTGGACGATACTGCTATAGAGCATTTCTGGGCTTGAGGCAGAAATTACTGACTTATTCTTATTAGAATTCTTATTTCTTATAAGAAAATAGATCTTTCTTCTGACCTCACTGGTCCCTCCTGACCTTAAAATGTGAAATATATATAAAAAAAGGCTTTTCCTGGAACACATACAATAGTATTATTATATAATTTTTATCTTAGCTATTCATCACTGTAGTGTCTAACTATAACCCATTTTTAAGCCATAGTGGCATCTAAAGGATATAGTTGTTATACTTTTTCATTTTTAAATCACTTCAGATCATAATTAATTGCACCAATATATTAGAAACAAATTTATCCGAATGGAATCACATTTTATTAACTTAATGTCCTGAGGAGCTTTAGCAAATATATAATTTTGTGTGAACAAGCACTGTCAGTTCTTCATTAAGTTGGTCCTTAAAATATGCTGAAGCATGAGAGTTATCAGTATTTAGTTTTTAAAAATTAACTTTCCTTTTGTTTGAAGGGTAGTGCACCATGGTCTTCTGACTCTCTGCATTGGTAAGTCCTAATGCTCACTTTCATAAAAGCTGTATTATTTTGAACTCTACTACTATTTTTAGTTATGTTTTCGCTTTATGGTCTAACTTGTGCTTCCTTACAGTAAGATGTTTGGGAAGGAGGTTAGCCATATTTGGATTAATTTGATCTTGGCTCCATCCCTTCAAATCCATATTTTGTGAGGCTTTGGTGTCGTTTTTCACTTTTTCAGATGCTATTGTCACTTCATGGAAGCTGATACTGCTTTTTACACATTAAATCTGCTATATACTCAGCCCAACTGCCTGCTTCCGTAATATCAAAAAATAGAACATATATCTGCCATTCAGCTCAGAGATTTAATTGGCTATTTTATAGTCTCAAAAAATTGATGAAATTAATAAAATTTTGTGATATTCTATAATCCAAATATTTTTCTAGCTATGTAAATTATTTTCCTAAAATAGATAAAATAAATTAGAATCAAAAAATTAATTTCATAATTAACTGCACTGTTTTTATTTTCCTTACACCTTTTCCTTTCTTTTCATGACATCTGCAAAATATATGCCATTAATCTTAAGTTTGTTAGCAGCAAACATGTCTGTTACATCAAAAATATCAACAGTCTAAGATCCTGGCCACATTCACAACTTCCAGGAACACTTAGTGGAACTTTATAGTCTTTCCTGTAATAGTTCTGCATGCTTTATCAGTGAGATAAAAGGTTATCTTGATCCTTCAGCAAACATATTTTGGATTTTTTGTGTAATTTAAATGAAAGAAACATGTAAAAAAATTGGCTGTTTCTCTTACTTTAGATTTTCTATTTCTGCCTTGTGCCAACAAAAATACTGGCCATTCCCCAAATGAAGTAGGAAATAATTCAAAGATTAACAGAGACAGGACATATAGCCTCCTCAAGAAAGTCAAACGGCCCATCAGATTTAAGGGGCACAACACTGTCTGCAACAAATGACAGAAAAAATAGTGATAATTTTAATATCATGTTTGGACACTTTTGAGTCTAGAGGCTGAAGTGCAAGTCTGCAGGAAAGTGCCAGCTCATGTCCTTGCAACTGGAGCAAAGCATCTTACTTGCTCAGCTGTCACACCCCAGGAGTGGTATGCAACCTGCTCAAAAAGTATGATAAAAATGAGCTGAACAGGGATTAATTGCTTTCAAGGCCAGAATAAACTATTCCAATAATCTAATAGAACCTCCTACACAAGAAAGCCTGTGGAATTTTCCTCCTGCAAAGCAGTAACATGAAGTGAATTCAAGAAATATTATGTAAATCAAATATGGACAATCTGCCATATCAGTCTATAATGTGATCCAACAGTAAATCACATGTACCATGTCAAGCGAACCAAGCTTCCCAATTTCTGAACCAGCTATTGAGGTTCGTTGACTATCTCCCAGCCCACTGAAATGCAAGACAGCGGCCTTCAAGCTCTCTAGATTTGTGGACTTATAAAATTTTTCTTGTAGAGATACACATTTCTGCAGAGAGCAGTTAGGCCTATAAGAAACTAGCCTCATTTTTCCTGTCTTTTGTTTTTGTCCCCTCTTTGAAAATAGTGCACAGATGTCCCTGGACCAGAGAGTTAAAACCATTCTAAATGACTTCTCCCTAGGTAGGTATTTATAAATCATGATCAGGTCAATTCTGAGCCTTCTCTTTTATGAACTAAATACAATGAACTTACTCTTCATTAGCACATATTTGCATATTACGGAAGAATCCACACAAATTGAAAACAGTCATTACACATTTTCAAGCAAATAAGCAAGCACCCTACTATTCTAAGTCTCTGACATTAGATTATCCATCAAAAATAGGAATAAATATAGACAAAAACAGAATACTTTTTCCAGGCATAAATATTGTCTTGAAAGGACACCAGGAACATGTTTTATGAATAATCCCATGATGATATATTGCATTGAATGACAGTAGTCTTGTATTTTCTGAGGATTGTTTGTGTACCTCTCAACCCTGAAGGGCACTCCACAAAATTGCTAGAATTTTGTAATGTAATGTAAATGTCACCTTCTATTCCGTGTAAGTATGAAGTTTACTTTTCTGAAGATCTTAAGAGAAAAAAAAAAAAAAAAAAAACTTGGAAAGGAATAAGCAGATAGCAACTTCACATAGGTAATTATCAGCAGTACATGCAAAGAATATTAGAAATATTTGCCCTTAATGAGATAGACAAACATGAACTTCATTTATACATTTCATGGAGTAGGACCTAACAAAATATTCTTCTTGCAATTCAGCATAATTTTGTTCAATGTACTTAGCACCCTACTGTTTTTGAAAACCTAACAAACTGTGGACCAGAAAACTGTAGTTTAATTATAGTCAATAGGCCAACAGCTGTTTTACACCAGTGGCGAGTCTGGCCATTTATCTTTAAGATGTCTTCAATTCTTTGTGCTGTCTTTTCTTCAGTAGTGCATCATCTTACAGGGGAATGGGAATGACCAAATAGATGAAATTACAGTGTGGTAATTCCTTAAGAGTACAAATACCAACAGAACTTGGCAAGATCCCTCTGCTGAAGATGTTTACCGGATCTATCCCCTATAATATGAAGAAGCCATCCTCAAAGGAAATGCAGACGGATTTGAGGTGAAATACGGCAATCTTTGTGAACTAGGAATATTACCGAATAAATATGCACAGCAGGAAAAATAGAATATTTTTCCCGAACAAAGCAGATCAGCTGAATGTGTTATTAAAGCTGGAACTCCTACGGACTAATCACCAAGATTAGCATCCTTATCCTTGCAGTGTCATGAACTCTTGGATGTCCATAGGTCAAGCTGTGGTTTTGATTTCTCCAAGAACACAGTGCCACCTATCTACATGTCAGGGTTAATTCACGGAGGAGAAGGCAGGAATGTCACTCAGGACAGCACTATCCGTGTTGGGTTTCACAGGGGCTGAGGGGGCTCCTTCCAATGGACATCGCTAGGCTGCAGTGCATTTCCCACAAAACAGTTTTCTTTCAGCAACTCACTTCATTTGCAAGTTTTAATTCATGCGCTGTGTCATACACATACTGTATATGACACATACACATGGTCATACCATACTTTGCTTAAAAGGTCAGACTGGTCATACCATACTTTGCTTAAAGACATTGTAAGATAACAGTCTTGCATCCTATACTCCTACAGATTTTATTGACTGAAACCTAAATTCATTATTATATTATTTATGGGCCTGTAGAACTTCAGTCACCAAGGAGAAAGGATTGGCTAAAACATGCAGAAGGATGCAAATAGCTTCAAACTAGGTACCTGCCTAGAGTACCTACTTTATCCAGGAAAGCACAAAGCTGCAAGAGTAGCTTTTGCTAATTTTATTTTCCTGAAAACCTCAGGACAAGATTCCCTGGAAGTGAACCATGAATGTACTCCAGATGTAAAAACAAGACAGTTCATTTAACTTCTTTATGAAGAGCTGTCTGCAGTACCACTGGTGAACTGTATACATGGACCTTTCTGGAAGATAGTCATAGTATTTGCAACAATGACTTGCATGTCAGGAGGAGCACAAAAGGGAAGGGATAAGGTCTTAACTTCAGACATGAGTTCATGCTTGAAGTACATCTCTGCAAGGGGCCAGAAACAGAGTTTTGAAAATCAAGAATATAAGCTGCATGAAATATCAAAGGCATGCTGTTTTAAATACAAAGAAAAGAAGGCTATACAGAAAACAACCCTTGCAGTGATGTTCTCTTTCTCTAAGCACACAGTTTACTGTGAAGCTTAGGGAAGAAAGTGCTTTACCTTTAACTGACTTATGTTTAGCACTAGCAAATGAGGATGAAAATAGGAAATTTGACCAAAAACCTTGTGTTGCTCTGGAGTTGGTTTTGGCATTATCTTTCAATATTAGCATATAATCTTCAGGCATGTTTTGGCACTAAAACTACACAACTATTTTATTTTGTAAGCATCAGGAGGGTATGTATTTTTAAGACATACCTTACCATACAATTGTGTTGCAATATGTTCCCTGCAAAAACAAACAAACAAACAAAACAGAAAAAAAAGCTAGAAGAGCTAATCCTTTTATTAGCAATCAGTCAGAAATTGGAAAAACAGAAAAAGTTCAAATAATAACATGTTTGGACTGAATATTAAATCTTCTGCTTAGACTTTGACTACAACGCAACGTGCTAGAACATCATCCATAGAAGAATGTGGCATCAGAGCAATGAGAGGAAACTGGGATCATTATGCTTGCATCAGTATCCGACTGAAGCTGTATGATCTTTGTGCTAAAGAGCAAACTGATGAATATAGCCCCTTCTGTCTATATATACTGACTATGCAATTGCTCAGAAAACCTTTCTGAACCAAAATCTATAATGCATCTCTAATCATCTCACTACAGACTGGTGCCCAATACATGCCTAGTAACTCAAATTACTGCAGTGAAAAAATACCATAGTTTTGAAGCAGAGGTAACTTCTCAGTCTTCGTAAATAAGACTGCAGCTCTTTAGGGAAACAAAAACATGAAGCAGGAGGGGAGCCTGGGACTCCCAAGGCAACAGGGAAATGTGATAGTGCACGGTGCAGAAATCAAGAGAGGGTACGTGCAAGTGTGGCAGCAAGAGCACTGCAGGATGCCCAGCAAGGCGCTTCTGCCTAGGCACTGAAAGGGAGAAAAACAAAGCACCCTAAACACAAACAAACACCTCGAGCAGAAGGAGGTACGTGCTGATCGAATACAAGCAGCAGTCACCATGGAGCAGCCATGTAGGTTTCCGGCTTTTGTTTGGTTCATTAAAGTGGGTCCACTGACAGCTGCTTCTTGAGCAGCTCTTCTGGCCGTGCCCAAAAGCACAATGGCAGAAAGACTGCTGAACAGGGCAGCCAGAGCTTGGAGGGGCCCCAAAACTTCATACTGAACTTTTTTATAAATGCGCAGTATTTCAGTGCAGATTGCACCTCACCTAATTTCAGCAATGAAGGTAGGGACAGAACCTGAGCTGTTGTTTATCATCTGCCCCAAATAATGAATGGAAGTGGATCACTTTATCTTGAAGAGATGATTAAACATACATTTTTGATGGGCTGAGTAATATTAGAAGAATCTAGTCAGCAGCACATTTCCATATCATGTTTATTACTATTCCATAGTAAATAATTTATATTTTTTAATGAGTATATCTAGTACTAGTAGCATTTTTCATGTGCATTAGACATACATAACACTTTAAGAATAAGTAATTTAGTTTTGACAAGAAAGTAAATAAAGCAGATAAATCTATTATTTTTCCCCCAGAAATTCCTGGAATTTTAGTTCTTTTCATATTTTCAAGACTTTAGTGTGTCAAGACTTAACATAGCAAACATTTTGCTAAATAAAACAAAGCCTGGCATCAAACTGTAAAGCTGGTTATTCAGACTGTTTGTTAATGCTCTGTTCACCATTTAAATACTGCAAGTCTTCCAGAACTGCACAGTGCAATATCTAACTGCTTTTAAAAGGCAGTTTTTAACTATTTAAGAAAAGTTTAAAAAAATCTCTTGAACTACAGATATAAGTGATACCCAAGATATATACAATTCAGTTATATATTCAGAGCTGATGGGATTTGTGTTTTTTCTCTTGTATTATCCCCTAGAATCTATATTAATCCTAAGATTCCTTTAACAAGAAACAGACCTCTTTTTGGCAAATATTATCCTCTCATTCCTGCTTTTACAGAAGGCAGAAGGCCAAGATTTTTAAGTGTTTTGTGCTCTCCTTCCACATATATACCTTTTCAAATTAAAGCTTACTTTGTTTAGTCATGTTTTTCCCACAACTCTTTAGTACTAAGCAGTTTTTCCAACCATCAGGTCTAAGTAAATTCTTATAGAGCGTCAAGAAGACACTCATGAATCCCAAATTTTTCTTCAATATATCTGTCAAAAGGACACCCTGTAGTTCGTCCACTAAGTGCTTCTGCTCTGCTTACCTTTTAGTGTTGCACATGTGACAGGCTGAGACATAAAAAAAATTCCAGCAAGATCTTCAGGGCCACCATTGTTAAGACTTTTGGGCACAGCTCCCCTTTCAGAAAACAAGCAATGGATAAAAGAGCTAAAATGCTCTGGACCATGGTCACATTGTTGGGAATTAGCTCAAACAGAATAGAACAATATGACCTGTTTAAGTTAAAAACAAACCTAGTCAGAATAACATTTCAAAACGGCCAAAATAAGCAATTCCCAACAGAGGGTAATATTGTGCAGAGCAGAGCTTGAGCACCCGGAGAAAGATGGGAAGGTCAGTGTCACTGTTGCTGAAGGATGTGGTTGCTTTGTACAACTGCACAGCTCTACAGAAGACAGAAATCCAAAGAACTGCTTGCTAGTCAAAGGAGGTAAAATCTGATAAAGGAGAACTCCATTCCTTCACCTAGTAGGTGTATCTTCTGCCACATGCTGACAAATCCAAGAGAAAAGCATTTTTGAGGGATTCTGCAAAGGACAAAATCCAGTCCAAACATTTATGGATCAAATTCAAATCAAATTATGGATCTTCACAAATTCGAATTTTTACTATGAAAATGTGCCTGTTAGTACAGAATATGCACAGCTATAGGTAGCCACATAAATAATGTAAGAAAAAAACTTCAGAAACAAAGATGGGCAATAAATTTTTGTTTTCTATACTGTTTGAATAGAATAAAGGATAGATGAGTTAAAGAATATAAAAGAAAAAGGAGAAGGATCAAAATATTGTTCTGGGAGATCACTAGTGAATAAACCCTCCCAAATTCTTTGACTTTACCACAATGATGAAATGAATTCCTCTGGAATGTAAACAGGTTTGTCTTCTGTTCAGTTACCAACAAAGCAAGTTAGCTTTCACCTGACCTTTGCAAAAATCGAAATGACAGTAATGCATGTTGTCCTTGACTGTTCGTAACTACTAAAGCTGACCATCCTATTTATAGTCTATCTCACTGCAAAATAGCAATGTATAACTTGTTAACAAGCCAGCATGACACTTTCTCCAATTAAGTTATGTTACTTGTCTAGCTCCATCATTCTAACAAACTCTATTGTTGCTTTTCAGTGTGTTATAAAAATTTTGCTCCTTCTCCTCCACATGTCTGAGATTAATTCAGGATACTACTAACAGTAGTATGCATCCTTTATGTTTCTGGTCAGAAGAAGAAATCCAGCTATTGCTCTTTATACAAGAAGTGCAGTTGTCAGAAATGTGATACGTGAACAGAAGACACTTAGATAAGATATTCCTGTCTTCAGAGGAGTTTCTGCTACTTTGGCCTTCAGCCAATGAGCTTCACATTACAGGAAGGAAAACAACCATAGTGACCTTGAGATAACTATGTATTATAGTTTAAGCAGAAAAATGTCAATAATTTGCAGCTAAAAATGTTCCCAAATGTATTTATTTGGTAGCAAATGCCTATAGGTTTAACATAGGTTTGCACTGTAAGTCAAAGGAATTTGTAGGAGAGACAAGCAGGGCAGAGTCTTTCCCCAGACTGTTCTGAGCAGCTACAGACAACTCCCATTACCATTATGAGTGTATTGTATCCATACTGGGCAGCATATACATTATGAGCAGCCTAAGATTACACTGGACTAATACGGAAATCTAAGTTGTACATGTATGCAGATTGTACATGTATGCAGATTGATGCAGCGTTGTACTTATATACAGATTACTGGCTGTAACACTGTAAAGTGCTAAAAGTATTTTTTTTTTTATTTCCACTGATCATAAGGGGCTGAGCTGAAATCAAATATCTCTGTTACTGAGATTTTCTGAAATTAGAAGATTCTTATCCTTGACATCTTTGGCATCTGTTGCTTTGAGATCGCAGGTATTTCTCTATATCCCTGAAAACAAAACTGATCTCCTTGAAGTTTTCTTTAAGTTTTCCATCTTGAAGTTATTTAAGCATTTAAGCAGCTGTTTTAAAAAGACAATTTTCCATTCATGAAAATTTCACTATTTTCATTCTATTTAGTCGTCCTGCATTTTCTCCTTTTTTTTTTTTTTTCCCTTCAGCTCTTCTGTCTAGCCAGAAAATGATGCCACAGACTGTAAAGACTTCTGAGACCTATTGACTAAGAGGTCCTCCTTATGCCACTGCTTAGATCTGTTTAGAACATAAAGCTTAGAGATAACTAGATCTTGAAAGCTTTTGATTGAAAGTACCTTAGGTTCTGGGTAAGTTAAAAGCTGCTATAACTCATTTCAACAAAGCTAATGATTGTACATACTACTATATTGTTTTTCGGACAATTAGTTCATCTGATGAATTTGGAAAGGAGTTTGTAGCAGTAGCATTGAGGAACAATATCTCTCACAATAATAAATAATAAATGAATTTTAGGTTTATAGAAGTAATAACAGATCTTAAAAAATGAAGGGATCATTTCTTTGTCATTCATTTAATTGCTTGCAAATATTCTTTAAAGGTAACATACACAGGAGGCATAGTTTGGGAACAAGTTAATCTAGTAATATTTTTCTTCAAGTTTTAACCAAATTTTCCTTCTTTAGCTTAAAATTGATATAACGAAACTTTGGTCATGCTTACCTCAGCTAAAGCCAGTATAAACAAGTAAGGGCAGAGCACAATGGAAGTACCTTGGTTGTCTCAAGAAAGTCTGAGGAGCCTTCCTTACATCAAATGCTTATAGAGAACAATACAGCATATTCAGTATCACATTCAGTATATATATTAAAAAGGCCAGAAAAAAAAAAGACTAAGCTGCCTCAAAAAAACTTATGTCTAGTAGCAGACAGACTTGTCATGCTACACTACATTTGTGTGTACAAGACCACATATACTATATACTGGGTGTTATATCGGTATACTGACCTGTGTGTAGTGAATAACTGTGAGGGAGTGAAAGAGCGGACTGCTTATTATACAAATCTTTGAATGAGACTTTATTAGGTTAATCTTAAAAGCAATAAAAAAATAAGTGTGTATATATACTACACCTTCTGCTCACATATCCTAAAGATAAATATTAGAAGTTCAGGGGATGGAAAGCTTCTTCCTGTACGGATGCCCTGCAGACTTTGCCTGCTGAGACATTCACTGAAACGGCTGCCTGCAGACTCTGACACCTTCCCGGGTGTGAAAGGTGCAAGAACTACAATGTGAGATTCCTACCTGATGGGTCTGCCCATAGCAGCTAAGTATCACCCAGCTGCAGGTGTCCTGAAGACTGCTTAATTCAGAAAGGAAAGAGGCAGGTGCTACCGAGGAACAACATCTCTTTTCTGTTGGCAGAGCTGTCAGATGCCACGCACCGAGCATGAGAGGGATCTGACTGGCACCTCATGTTCTCCCACTGATGCACTTGCAGCTCCAGGATTAGCCATTGCCTCTCACAGCCTGAGCACGCCGTGTGCTGCGGGCTGCCTTATCCCATGAAACCAGCTGCATTTTTGCACAATGCTACGGACTAATGGGGAGACTCAGCAGGGATGCCACTCAGTGCGGTCCTGCGCTCAGAGGAGCCCCACTGGCACATTCCCCATCGTCAGCTTTGCATGCCAGCCTCTCCACCCCACGATGGGATGTGCACGTGCCGTGGACCCTGTGGGAAAGCTCTTCCCTCCCCGATCAGGGAATGTAGCGTACAGGATCTGACACACTGGGAATTCTGACAGAGCAACATCTTTTCTCACCTTAAGTAGTGTCAGGGCTCATTAATCCAGTGAAGTGGAAGAGGACCACACAGTTTGCTCAAGTTAAGGACGGTTTTGTTTATTTAATGCCCTTCAGAAATTAGAAATTTGAAAGGAACTTAAAATAAAAATATCTAGGAAAGAAGACATAAATAATTAAAAATTAGCATTTTTATCAAAATTCTCAAGAAATATAGAAATTAAATTTGCCCTCCTTTAAAAAGATGAACGAATGGGAGTTTTATTTCTATTCAGAATTGGTCATTACTAACAGCACAAGCCTTTGGGCCACAGGCATTGTCTGCAGAATGCAGGCATTTGAAAACTAGTTTCTCATGGTTATTTGTCTCATTATGAAGCCATCATAGCAACTAGTAAACTGAATAGTCTTTGCTAAAAAAAAAAAAGTCCCAAGGGATGTAGTAGTCTTGGTAGAAATATACTGACCCTGCAAAATTTGGAGCTGAGACTGGATTTCAAGCATGCGCAAGTTTGTGAATAATCAGTTTTAGGAGTTAGTCCCATTCTAAAGACGGGGAATAGTTGCAAAATTCCCAACTGGAAACAAGTGTCAGGTTTTGGAGCTATTCACCTCCAGAGTTTTAACTGAGGTCCATCTATAGCTGTAAGTCAACGATACAAACAGAGGTACAGAAGAAGCAGCCATACATTGCAGAGTGTGTTGCCCTTACAATGCCTTTGTCATTCATCCCCACTTCTAATACTACTATATTTTCCACAGACACAATTTTAAATCTGTATTCGCTTGTCTGAGTTAATTTAGAGATTATCAGCCTGCTGTCACAAAAACAATACTCATTTTTCTTATTTTGTGTCTGGACCTTGCAGTGAGACCATGGAAGTTGTATGGCCCATTTTTATTACTTCTTGAAAACAAACAAACAAAAAGATTTCCTGTAGAGCAGTAATGCTTATAGGTTTTCACGGTACCTGCATGTGTTACTAGAACTCTGTGCTTTCCTACACTTTTTAAGTGACTGCATGATGCCATCTAGCGGCTTAGACTTCCTTCTTTGTGAAATCTGGGTTACAGGCAGTTTGTCACAGAGCAGGTCTAGCTAATTACATGGCTTGTGACCAAACCCACCTGAGTATTTAAAATAAACAGATCCTCTAAGCTTTAAAATATATATATATATATATATATATGTTTATAACTTAAGAAGAACCTCTTCACACTTAAGCCTCCACACTCGTGGAAGTCACACCACAGTGTTGGTACATAATAATGGTCACAGTGGCATTTGTTCTAGTCCTTTTAAAACAAGATGAATCACAGGAACTCTTTAATTCTACTGGATGTGTTATATCTCCAAAAAGTATATAATTCTTTCAGAAATACACCCTTTCATACCAGGCTGTAAATGCATCCATTTTACCAGCTTAATTACACCAAAACTAGGTTTCCAGTTTCACCGTTGTTGGCTAAAATCCGTACCAGTAAATATGACCATCAGACTCTCATTTACCTTCCAAAACAGGATGGCTGCACCCAGACTGTCTAACCGGTTTGGGCTAACCTGAACTGGCCTTGTGCATCATCTAGGCAAGTGTTAGTTGACACAAGCCAAAGCTGTCCCAGGGTCTGCTCTAATTAACCACCCTAATTAACTGTATGGCCAGACATATGTCAGTGTTCAGGCCATGCTTTGGATCAGTTTAATTTATTAGTAAAGAGGTACCCTCTAGTTTTTCATAGCTGTTCTTCCAGCTAAGTCCATAAAGCCAAGTACCTACTGGGACACCTGCCAACTTGGTACTTACATGACCATCTGATTTTCTGAGGGATGGGACAGCTGGTTCAGAAATAGTTAGCTATTTCTGATGCAATACATGCTATTTGAGGGCATTCATACTGGAATGGAAAATAAAGGTTTATAAATATTCTAGCAGCATTACACTAACTTTATCAGGCCTAGAGCACAACCACAGTGTCAGTGGGCAGCACAGTTCCTGTTTTAGAGACTTGACTTCTCAGAATGGAAATTTAAGCATGTTGTTAGGCACGTAAGCACAAAGCATTTCCTGTTATGCTTCCAAGGCAAAACTACTTACAAGTGGACTTTTTTTTCATGGTTCATGTATTCTGATATAGTTCTGAATACATGTCCTATGTCCACCTCTCATTGCCCTTTCTGAAGAAGTTGACCAGTTGTCAAGCCTTCTGATCTTAGGTCATCATGTAAGAGTAGGGCGGTAAAATTAACCATACATATTTCTCATAAAAAATAATTTAGTAACTCTTTTCTCTTTTCCTAGCACATCTGTGTTCTCCACAGAGGTCACGGAGGGAGCAGTTTTGATGTTCTGTTGCATGTTTCCCAAACACCTTTTTCAGTGTAAGCTTTTGTTTTAGGACAGTGTGCTTCTCGCCATTTTCACTGGAAGACTATAGAAAATACAAAATGTATATTACACTTTTCAGGTTGTTGATGCTTCTTTTCTAAAAACGACAGGTCCTATTCAGCTGAGTACCCTCTTCCTTTTTGTAGAAAAACAAACTGCCATGAGATCAGCAAGACAGTGATAAAGGATACATGCCTAAATATAAGATAGCATTTACGTTATTTATTTTTTTACAAGTGTAATGATTATCTCGCTATCATATATCTACATATATATGGCAAATGTATCTGTATTTATCTCCAGTAAATCTAAGTCAAACAACAAACCATAAACAATGGCAAAAACGACAGCAGGTTTTCTTCCATACTGTGTCCAGAACAGAGATAATATTTTAGAAGATATTAAGTAATAGAATCAATATATCCATTGATTTAAGCTTCAGAATTAATTTTCTAACATTTTTATTCAAAGAAACTCTAACATAAATCTGAAGAACTTAAGCAGAAAGCTTACACTTACCATTGCCTTTGTCACAGTATTCCAAAAGTTTCTGGGTATTATCCTTTGTTAATGAAAGATCAGACACAAATCCCAAATGATGTTTTAAAGTGCATAGAGAGTAAAAAGTCCATACACACCCAGAAAGATTTCGTAGAGCACCCTAGTGAGCTCTGCAAACAGTGTGTGCTGAACATTTGCCATCTGGTCTGTATCACTGGTTAGATGCTAGAAAGTATCTTAGAGTACTTTCATTCTGTTTAAGTGTGGGACGTTCTGCCCACAACAACATTATGCATATTTTCCCCTTACATAATGCCCTGGATACCATGAATAAGGTCAATACACACTAGATTTCCCAGTAGGAGTAACAGCAGCAAGCAATACATATTTGGCATAATTCATTTCTATTTCTTGCATTAGCTGTTACCATAGAGTACTTTGAAACAGGAAAATGTACACAACAATTATGCAAATTTAAATCATGTTGCTTTGATGCAGCAAAAAGTGAAGTTGACATCTTGTTCTTTTAAAAATAGAGCATAAATTTCAACAAGACTTTAAATTTTTCTTTTACCCTTAATACAATCACTACTCTGTTCTTCATCCCACATATATCTGACCTGCAAACTGAGCACAGATATGTCAGGTATTTGCCTATTTGAACCAGATCCTGACATCTGAAAATACATGAAGATTTAAGCCCATTTAAAAAATTCAGATTTGAATTTGTTATCACAACTAGACCAAAGTCTCTATATCTAAATCATCTAATTAAACATCAATTCCTTTAACAAAACTTCTCTCACTATAGACACACCCACACAAGCAAACTATATATATATGTATATACTCCTATACAATATGGCACTACTGCCTAACGTTGTTTGACAAATCCTGTCTTTCATTTCCTATAATTTTCTTAAACCTTAAAATTTTGAGTTGAATTTTTTTTAGATGTAATCTGTTTCAGGTGCAAATTTTTTTTTTTTTTCATTTCAGAAACAAAACAAAACAACAAAAATACAGCCATCTTCTTCTTTGTCTTATCTTACATAAGAGACCTGATGCTTCTGAAGATGGGTTGCTTTTACAATGTAAAACACCTATTCCTTATCAGCTTGTAACCTTCTGAACCACCTTGTTTTGCACATGCCTAAGGGGCATACACTTAGACCTTCCCTGCTTGTTAGAGTCTGGAAGATAATTTCTCCAAAGATTTGCCTATATAAATTACTTTACGTGGGACACAGGAAAAAAAATTGCTGAAATCCACCCCTGAAATTCAGTTAGGCTTACTTTATATCTTCATCTGTCCTCCTTTTTTTTTCTCTTAGCCAGGAATCACTGCTGACATTTCTATCATATATGGACAGAATAGGAAGATATTGTTGTCTTTCTCCCATCACCAATTTTTAAAAATTAATATTATTTATGTATTTATTTTGCCACAACCAGAGATATTTAAAAAAATCCATTTTCTAAATCAAAATTCAGGGTATGCTTTTACAGCTAATTTGGGTCAGGCACTAGCCTGTGCTAAGTGTTTAAGGTCTTGAACAGGGTCTTATTTTGGAAAATCTGTCAGCTTACTTCCTCTGTTGATATGTATGCAAACATATGAGGCCCAACCATAATAAAAATATGCTATTCTGAAAATCAAAAAACTTAGATAGTTATGTTTCAGTGGGGAATGAAAAGCTAAGGAGGAGCAGAATTGACAAAAGAGAAAGAGGACACAGAGGAGATGGGCAATATTCAAGTTGAACTGGTTTACACCCTCAGACTGGGTGCACTATTGAGCAATGTCATCAGCAAACAAACACAGAGACAATCTGAACTGAGAATATACTGCATGTAAAATAAAAAGTGAAAGAATAAACGTCTTTTTTTTTTAAGAAAGGGGCTTATTTTTGAAACTAAACTACTCCATTTTAATTTACTTTCATATATGAATTTTATTTTTAAGAGGTACTGTACAGGATTATTACATGAAAATCAGAAACTGAAAGAGTTAGAAGTTTGGGAAACAAATTTTAAGGAATCAGATTTTTCCGTTTGCATTTATACATTACAAAAGTTATAAAAGTGACAATATCTAGCCATTTACAAAGAGCTGACCAAACACTACACGAGCAGTGACCAAACTGGAGTGGAAAATCCACCATATTATTTTTTAATTTGAATTCTTGAATTAAAAGATTAAAAAAATCCTTGGCATACCCAGTCCCACAGAGCAAACACTCATTTTGTGATTGAAATATTTAAATAAAACACTCATCATTCAATATTGACAAGAAAATCAAACTGTGTGCATCAAGGCATTTCAAGACTTCTCAGATGATCGATCTGAACATGTCTTCTTTTGTAAATGGCAACTGCAGGCTATTGGAATAAACTGATGCACTTGAACAGTACTAATCTGCCCCCTTGTGACAGACCAAGGAAGAGATATCAAATCAATAAAATCCTGCAATATTTATACCAAAAAAAGAAAAAAGGAGAGTTCAGAAAGTTAAATTGAAATGAAAGTTGGTCAAAACTTTTTGATGCTGTTGAGAAAGATGAATCACTAAGTGTAGTCTGGTAGAAGTTCACTAAAAACACCTCGTAAGTGCCCCCAGTAGAACAATGCTGCCATTAGTAGTGCTATATCTGCTGACGTCTTAAATTAACTTGGGCAATATTCATCCTAACGTTGCTGCTCATTGTATCACAGACTTCGGTGATATGAAAGAGAAAAAACACTTTATAAGCTCTGTAAACTCTACTGAAGAGTGAAATCTCAACATATACTTTCTATAGTTAGTTTAGGTTTAGGTTGTTTTATAAACAACAACAACAAAAACGCTAATGGCACAATCTGATCAAACCTAGATTCCTGAAAATGAAATGTGTTCAGCTGCAATTTACTTGACTTTGGAAATACAGTTCTAAAAGAATAAATTGACAAATTGACTAAATCATTTGCAAGGTCATTTGTTCTTTTATTACTGAATGTACATAGTTTAGAAAACCAAGGCTATCTATATGCTGAAATTTTTAAGAGCTGTTCTTCAGCTTATTATAACACACTCACTTCAGCTTATTATAAAGCACCTCAAAAACTTGAGAGTCCTTCAGTTTCAGCTTTACAAAAGAATGAAAAACCTAAAGAACATAATCTTTTAATTTACGTTGTAAATCACTTGTGGAAGGACAGTGTTCAGCTTTACTCTGACATATGGACAGGAAGTCTATAAATTTTTACGGTTTCTTAAAATATTGTAATTAGCTTCATCAAGTGAATAGGTCAGCATTATAAAGTGCTATTGCCATAAATAACTACAACATTTCATGAGACGAAAAATTAATGAAGAAATTTTCGTTCCAGAGATGACAGAAGAAAGCAACCCTAACTAAAACTGATTAAAAATGCTGCTGGCACACGTAAAATGATGCCTGTGTGAGACAGAGGAAAAGAAAGCACGCTCTAAACTCCCCGTTTCCAGCACATAATGCAGCAGTTAGGGGAATGGGTCATAGAGCTGTTTTCACAGCAGGTGATAAAGCTAAGAAAAAGGGTGAAGAATTTTGTGGATACAGTGATCACAGATTCAGATTACTATGTGATGTAAACTCTATGTGGTGAAGTTCTCGCTTCAATTTCCTGGAGGGAGTGACTCAGTATTCTTGTAATGGGCATCCTACCGGGGAATGCCAGCATTAGTACACCCTGCTGACTGCAGTACATCATATCCTTTGCTCAGTAAAGGCCAGCCTTTAATCTCAATGACTCTGATCGAGAGTTTAAAATAGCTGTTGTTGAGCTACTTGTTAACTCACACTGTTGTAACGTCAAATTTTGGCACTATCTAGAAGAGTGGACATTGTTTAGAGTTATTTACTCAGGCAGATCACATAGAAGAAAAAAAAAATCTATAGAATTACCCATTCCAAGACATCATGAGATATTTTCTATTGGATTTATATGCCATGATCTATGTCATCACACAGTCATAATCCTAATCAGACAATAAGCAGACTATGCAGCTGTAAAAATATAGTTGAAAGGGTTATAAAACTTTTTTCAGCTCTGCCTACATGGTGTATTTTAGATAGGCTCCACATTGCCCTGCCAGTGTTTTGAGCTGAGCAAGAGACGTGAGTGAAGTTAGCGTAGCACCAGGCCAGAGCTAACAAGGCTGCTACACAACAGAGCTAATTAGCCTGGGCTGAGCACTCAGCGAAGACACTCCTGTGTGCCCAGGACATCAGAAGTACGAGCTTGTACTGGATTTCAACACAGGCAGAGAAATACTGTGTCCACTCACAGAGCACTGCAGAGTTACTCTGATGGTCTCCTGAAACATTAAAGGGAATCTGCCTAGAAACGTTAAGTAGGAAAGGACATGGCACAGAGATATAAAATTATAGAGCACTTCCCCATTTAAGAATAGGGATGTTTGTGTGATTCAAATGCTGCTCTGGGAGACAGCACGCTAGTTTAGATTTCTGACTAGTCTCTCAAAATAGGATTCACCTAACCAAACAAGAGTCTCCTACACTATAGAAATCTACATCTGAGCTAGGCAGACATCTAGATCCATTTTATAGTTCATGGAAAGAAAAAGGAGATTTGAGGGAGAAAATAATCTTATTCGAAAGTAGGCATGTAAAAATATTTCAGATGAATCATACCTTACAAATGCCTATTTCCACTAAGGATAAGAGAAGCCCAGACCTCTAGCTCAGACGTAGAGTTCAGTACTGCAGGCATCGAAAGCTCTATAAAGATGAACACCACGGTATTTTACAGATGAGGGTAATTGTATCTCTTAATAACACAAGAGAATCTTAGGGCATTAAAAGCTGTGAAGAGATCATATAATGACTTCTGAGCCAGGCAGCTATAATGGTATTTTATCTTTACAATGGCATTTATAAAAGAACTCTTATTTCTCAGAGTATGTATTGTGATTACTAATACATATAAAATGTTTGTCCTAATAATACCTGACTTCATCCATATGTTTAACAAACATCAGCATGTTTTATACAAATTGTATTACGTCTGTATTATACAGCTGCTTCCTAAAACACAAACTAAGGCAAAGTGCAAATTTTCTGTTTTCGTATTTAATTACCTGAATAATATTTCCAGTTCTCTGAAACATTTACCATCTGGTCCTGCTGATGGGCTTGAGAGCTTGACTCTCATTTCCTTGTCCTCTCTCACAGACCCTCATCCTCAGTATCTTCCTCCTGTCAGCTTGAGCCCTACCCTGTTCAGAACTTCAGAGTCCTTCTTTGCAAACTGAGTTACTGCATTCAGCAGGTTTTGCCTGAGACCTGAACAAACTGCTGTTATCAGCTTCTTTCAAGATCCCATATTAGTCCTCAATTTAAAATTAAATGGAGAAAGCTGGACAGTAAGACAGGGTTTTTCCTGACGCCAGTTGACAGCTGGTTCTTACTTTCTCAATGGTGCACCAAAGCAAAGGAACAGAAAACCAAGTGCAATTTTTATCACACACTGTCAGGTTAATATATTTTGTAGTACTAATACTGCTAACAGAGGGAATAGCTTATTGTCATTTTGGATCTATAAGAAACTGACTAATTCAAAAGTGTTGCTATTGCTATAAGCAGAATAGTAATCATTGCACTAAATGCTTCAATTAAAAAAAAATTAAACATATCCTTCCCTAATATCCATGTCTCAGATAATCATAGATGGCAGATCTGTAGTGGACTAACCTAATCCCTGCTATAGCGGGGCATTCACAAAATTTTACTCCTGAAATGTAAATTGCCAATTTCTAAATTCATCGGAGTTATAAATTGTGGCTATTTCTAAAAATAAAGAGATCTGCATCGGAACGCTGTTACATTGTGCCAGAATGATGCTGGGATATCCTACGAGTCTGCGCTTTCCACAGCATTACAG
The DNA here is from genome assembly GCA_013398735.1 of Nothocercus julius. Classification (NCBI taxonomy): domain Eukaryota; kingdom Metazoa; phylum Chordata; class Aves; order Tinamiformes; family Tinamidae; genus Nothocercus; species Nothocercus julius. The sequence goes on from VZSV01000085.1 coordinate 3,314,205, forward strand.
CTTGCAAACATCCTTCAGAAGATCCACCTGGAACACAGAAGCAGCAAGAAACATCTTGATGACCCAAGAGAGACAAGAATGGATGATGATGCTAATTTTATGCCATGCACTTATCCAGGATGATAGTTTTTCTTATGTTCACATGTATTACAGGTAACATATCCATTGGTACAGTGTTTGCTGATAGGTTACTCTTACTAAGTGATAGGCTGCAGTTATTCTTCCCTTAGAAAAAGGAAGTAATAGACTGTTATCTGTGGACTTCGTAATGTAATTTAAGGGGAGACTGACCCATTACTGAAAATATTTTGAAGTGTTTCATCAAGGAGGACAAAGCGGTGATGAAGTCAAATATCCTTTTTACAACTCCGTTCGCCTAAACGCATTTGCAAGACTCTACCTTGATATGAGAGCTCTGGTATCTTAGGATCTCTCCTTGGGAGTCTTCAGACTCTCAAGCTCTTTTTATGGTATGTTTCCATGTGCTGTTTCTGTACTTTTCTCTGGGCTATTTCCCTACTGTGCCCTCCTAAAAAACGTACCTAGAAGAGGGCTCTTCATTCATATCATTGACATCTCTAAGATCTTTTGCATTAGCCTTTTACTTGGGTGAAAACAAGCTTAACTTTTATTTGCTACTGTTTTAACTGAAGGTCTACAGTTAAATGTGCTAGTTCCAACAAAGTCTAGCACAATATGACTACTGTCTTGCAATGTGAGCCAGAAAAAGGATATTAGTTGAAAACATCCTTGTTATTATTTCACAGGGAGCTATTCAGTATTTCAGGTTGACACCCACTTTTATTGGGACACATTGTCTCAATGTTGTCTATATACTATTACCAGAAAGCAGATACTTCAGGGATTGGCCAGTCATCTAGTTGCTGAGTGTCAGATTTCTCCAGAGCTAAAGGTGGTTGAATGGCAACAGCTCCCACCTTTTCAGCTCCAACAACTGTCCGAACATTACCCTGGTCCTCTTTATAGACTCATTTCACAAAGAAACTGAATATGGAAAATGCATTCTTATAGCCCAGCTAAGGATATGGATAGATATTTCTCTCCTTTGTATTGGGAACATTTCTCTCAGTGTTATTCCTTGTTTTTCTTCATCATATTTTTAAAATCCTCTTAATCCTCCAAATTAACTGATTGTCCTCTGGTTTAACAGGGTTTTGTAGCATATAAAGTACTTCCAATTTCAAAAACATGTTTCAAGGGTTTAGACGAATTACCAGGGATGTCAACTTTATCACCTTAATCTACATCCAGTAAAAACTTGGTATTTTAAAACTTTTGAACCGCAATGCCTAACCTTCTGCACGCAGAAGCAGAAAACCAAACTCAGAGTTAGATGCAGAGGTCCCGTATACCATGCCTGTACAGACATATTTCTAGATTCTCTGAGATAATCTTGATCAAAAATGCGACAACTGAGAAGGTAAACTTCTAAATCCTAACTCATTAACTCACTCTGCAATTCAACTATATGGGGAAAAAAAAAAAAAAAAAAAA